>SNQJ01S0001415.1:120235-157966 GCA_010110895.2 Picea sitchensis | reverse complement strand
AATGTTATAAGCATATAAAGGGAGGTTCAGAACCTCGTGTTGGAACCCCACCCCATCTGACATCTGAGGATCTCAAGTCTCACAAGGCATGGTTATAATAAAGTTCCAAATATATGAGATGCAATTCATCCAGATATCCGAGATGCAGTGCATCCAAATATCCAAACATATGGAACCTCCACCTACGCATAAGTTTAACATTACTTGAACTTATAAATTGGGGTTTTTCTCCCTGATTTCGAATGGGTTTTCAAACCCAATCCATGCACAAGTCTAAAGGTGAACCCATTTCCTTTTCAATCTACTCGGTCTAGATATTTACTTCATAGGGACTTCTAAGCTCTAAGCCTTATAACACTCAGGCATCAGAGACAAGGTATGCGCCTAGGGAAATAACCATGTAACTCAAGATTTTTGAGGCCTACTAGTCTCTCACTCTTATTGTTCAATAAATATTACAATAGACCAATGTGTTCAAGTAAAAATTAACTAGGTGAAATAAGGAACATGAGAACTAGGACCCAAGGAAAACTCAATAGACCCTGAAAGCACAGACCTGGTAATTATATGCTCAAAAAATCCTCGAAATCAATTAACTCATAATTTATTCACAAAGGTTACATGCTATTTACTTAGGTCTACCATTAAACTACATGATGGTTGTGTTATACTTCCAAGATGAAAAATAACTAGAAAGAAATTTATTGTGCATACATGAAATAAGAAAAAAACATCCATTCATTCCTTTTAATTTTGAGAGATTAATAACCTATAGGTGAACACCATACATGCATAAAACACTAACTATGTACTCAATTCATTCCTTATTAGGATTTTCTCAGCAAACCATGCAACTTCATACAAATTGAGATAATATACATGTCTAGTAAAGAAAAATAATTACACAATGAGAGACTTATCTGTCTTAAAATAAATTTGTCCAAACCAAACTGACTAAGGGTGAGCTCCTTTCCACCCAACCATAGGCTCTACTGCACTTCTAATTTCTACAACAAGCCACCCCCATGTCATGACATGATACCACTAGGGAAAAATTGTCTCTCAATTTAATGAGTGAAGTCCACTCACCTTCACAACAACCACTAGAAGAAACCCTTGCCCCCCATTTTACACACTAACCCCAGTTCCTCCATGAGGTTTCTCATATTCCATCCTAGTTTATTTACCTTAGCATCAGGAATTCCTTCTTCCTTTCCCAACAAGCATCAATCTCATGGCCCTCTTAGTTCATATCAGGTTCGGGTTCTTTATCCAGCCACATGATTTTTCTTGATCTAGCTCTATCTACTCATGGATTCCATCCACAACTCTGCACATTGTCTCTCCCCCACTTGTGTCTTCTCCCTCCAAGATATCCCCTTGTGGGTTCCCCCGCGATTCTTCTTTATCCCTTTTAGAAAGTTCTCAATCTTCCTTTTCTTATGTCAGAGAGTCTCCTGGGTCAACCCAAAAAATGAGGTGGGTAATTTGTTATACCCATGGTTGACAATATTCAACTATCCCAAACATCACTCCATGCCTCCATTAAGGTGGGAATTTTTTTTCTCAACTACCAGGCCTTCTTCAAATCATAATTTTTTGGAAAAGGGGAAAAATAGAAATTCAAAAATATTTCCTTTTTCAATAAGGAAAAATGGATCATTGGTGAAAGTTATCTTTTTGGAAGGTAAATCCAACCCCCACCAGTTTCCTCTTATGGTATCATGGCCAATTCTATTACTCCATCCTTCAGCCAGTTGGTTTGATTTTCCTTATTAAACAATATACATTACATTGTTCATATGCCATGACATGGAAATAATATCTCCATAATGAGATAAAATCATCCCTAAACATAATTTATTACAAGTAAATCAAGGGATTAAAATGGGGTGTTACATTCCCCTTCCCACTTAAAAAGGGACACCATCCTCGATGTTATTCTTCTCATCAATCATTTCCATGTCTTCATCCTTCAGTTTCCTCAACGATGCCATCCTTTTCATAGTCTATTCCTTTTACAAACCTATGGCATTTTAGTACATGCCAACAACAATTTTTAAACACAATGCATATTAAACCACTTATATGCATAAATATATCATTGTTTTTCATAATTCAATATTAAACATACTATTCAACACAATACTTGTTTGTGCAATCATGGACCTACATCCATATGGTTGCCACGTTAGATCTCATCTCACTTTTCTTTGGCATACCCAATGTGCCCAATGTGCTCATGATCCTAGATATCATGTTATTTCATTCAAGTCTCCTCCTCCATGTAGCCACTCAACTTCTAGGCTCAGGAATCCCTTTTTATACTACACAATCCCTTGAGTGACCCATCTTGCTTGCCAAGGCTTCCTCGCACAGGAATATTTCAAAGACTCACGGAGTCTTACAACCAAGATGTCCCTATGGATTTCTCTATCATAACACATCTCATTGGTTATCATCACATATCATAGGGTCCTATTGTCACAATAGTGGCGTATTTTCCACGTTTTCTAGATCAACATCCACCATATGTCCTTTAATGACAGATCTATCACCTCACCTGTATCATATGCATATATTAAATGTGATATGTTATCATACATATTTCAATAAAAATATTTTCAAATCTACTTCCCACATATTTCAAATTTCACTTATTAATTTTTAGATCTATTCCATATAGGGACTCATATCCCACAAGTATGTGATTTATTCTCATAACAGTCCAACTTTTATAATTACAGGCATCAACCTTCCTTATGTACTTACACCATTGACATATCCAATACCATTTTTCCTACGACTTCCTCAACCTCCAATTATCCAAACACATTATTAGTTCCTCATGTACATCAATGACTCACAAAGTTATCTTAAATTGTATGTATTATCAATTTCATCACTTTTTTATCAATCATATGAAATAGAAGGAATTTATCATTCCTTATATATGCATTATCTAGCATAGCATTTTTTTTGTCATAGTGCAATCAAACATCTCGTGAAATCAACATGGCCACATTTGCACAATGCATCCCTGAATTGCCTCCAAAATTCCATATATCTATGTTAGGCATTCCAAAATTATGGTGAGTTGGAAATTTTAGCCAACATCCCACCACATGTCTAACTCTGTTGGTATTCATTGCCACAACAAGAATATGTTTCCTACCTTGAGCTAATTAGGATCTCAAAATCAACATACATAACATTAACTCAACTCTTCCCTAAATGCTTCCATACATTCATTCCTTACTAGTAACCAAGGTGCCAATATTAATGGCCACCTAGTTCTTCTCTTTACCATTTACACAACTCTTTGGAGTACTGGAAATTCTTCCTTCCCTAATGGAAGTCCTATATCTTCCCTCTTTTATACAACATGCATCTAATTAATGCATTTAACAAATTTACTTCCAATGGCATACCTATTCATGAATTCATTGTAAATATTCCAGTCTATGTTTTCCTACCATGGGTTTCTTCCTCTGTCATACCTTTCCTAGGTATCAATGACATGCATGTATTCTATTACCCCCCATTTCTAGGGGTAAATAAGGAGATGATGTCTTGAGGCCCTTAGGTTGCAAACATGGAGTACTGAGTGGTAGATGAGTAGGCCCCTTTCACTTACCACACATCACCATTTGATCAATGTCAACAACACCCACCACACCAGCTTGGCACACAGAGGAAAGTAGGTCTTGCTTCATGAGGTAACAAGTTCAGTCTCGTGGTAAGTGTCATTTTAGTAATTGGAGCATTTGAACATGTTGCAAAGGGTCCTTTCTTGATTTTGAAAACGTTTCCTTGGAAATTATGCATTTTTCCTCATTTCACCTTGGTGGTTGACATGTTTTCCTAGTAAGTGGGTCACCCTTGGAAACATGATCGCTACTAGGGGGTCTCCTTGAAGGGAAATCATACATTCCCACACATACTTATCGTTTTTCACACTTCTTACCTTTTGTTTCCTCATCTTTTGGGTTTCATGAATATTGACCCAAGAAGGGCTTATACCTCATTTCATGGGAAGAAGGGACTAAAGACCCAGATACTTGTAGATGGAAAAAGATAAGAGCCAAAAATTAATCCACTAGATGCTCTCCCTAATAGTCCTAAGAGCAATTAAATACTTCTCCAAAAAAATCAAGGACCTATAAAATGAAACATATAACTAATAAATGTCTCGGTTGTTGAGGGAATTCATTGTGATATCTTTTACTTTCCTTCCAAATAGAACTAAATGTGTTCTAGCCTCAAGTAGCATTGTGGTACTCTTTACTTTCCCTTTCATATAGTACCCAAAGTTTGGACCCTAATAAATTGATGGTAAATAAAAGGGTTTGGAAAAAGGTTGCATTGAAAACAAGGATGCAACACACCCTCTACAATATGATCCCTTGTATGTCAATAAATCCCATGCCCAAAAAGTCACACCCCCATCCACCTCATACTCTTCTACATGACTTATAGAGGGTCTTCTTGGGAAACACTCCTTGACTTGGGGATTGATCTACCCAATAAGTACCATGACAACCCTCCCATACTTAAATTTGGCAACTTGTATAAGGTCTTTGAGCATTTGTTTGTTTTGAAAAGGGGGGGTTTGATGCCTATGTTTGGGTGGTTCTTTTATTAAATATGGCTTACTTGGAATGATACATGTGACTTGTGGACCCTTGGAGGGCATACTTGTTTGGGTGGATAATTTGTTGATTTTGGCGGATAGAATTTATTTTTGTAGCAATCGTTTGATACAACCATTAGGCTGTTATAAAACTTGTTGATAACACTACATAACAACCCCCTAATCTCCATCAAAAAATTTCTTTAATCATTGGAAGTTTAACGAGTCATAGCTAGCTTTGTTTCCAACATCTTGTACTTGATTTTTGGTGGTTAAATTTGTAGCTATTATTGTCATATATATATATATATATATATATATATATATATATATATATATATATATATATATATATATTTTACTTATTTCTGCTTTGCAATTTGGGAAAGAAAGGTTTCTTGTTGAATCCCCCACGCTGCTGCAATTTGGGACAGAAAGGTTTCTTGTTGAATCCCCCTTGGTTTTGAAGCATCTATTGTTATATATTGTCTTGTTCTAGGAAGGGATAACATTGTTTTGCAGGTACATCATTCATGGCAACCATTTTCCTTCTCACAAGACTCTTTTCCAAGCTTCATCTCCAAATTTAATCTTTACCCATAGGGGCACCTCTCATATCCTTTCACTTTTCATCTCAATCCCCCTAGGGTCACCCGAGATCCCTCCTTGTGGTGATTTCATCATCACTAAATTGAGGGGAGTGTTTATATAAGGTGACAGTGGGTAAATACTCTCATAGTTATCAAACCTTTGTGGTTTGGGTTGGGATTTAACCAAGCTACAGATTGTGTGATAACATTTTGGCAGTTTTTTCGGGGAGGATTTTGAATCCTTTTTCGAAACCTAATGACACTTGGAAAGCTATCTCAAATAATTTTCCTAGTTTTCCTGGAGACTCCACCTGAGGGAAGTTACCTCTCCCCTTTGATGAGATTTTTAAGATCATCTGGCGACTCCACAACCTAAGAACCCATCTTTCCCCAAAGCCCTTGCACAAGGAATATTCAAGCCTTCTAAGGTTTACTGAAGAAATCCTCCTCATGATTCTCTCGTTGTCAAAATATTGTTCCAAGGTAACCTTCCCCTCACTCCAATGGATCATTCTTGAGCTGGTACCCTTTATAAACATTTGAATCTAGCCACCATCCTTGGTTATCCCAATGAAATGCCCAAAGAGTCTCACAAATGGTTTACAAAGTTAATTGAGAACAATGTCATCACGCTTGAAGAGCACCTTGAAGCTATTGGTGTAGCCATGGAATAAAATGGTATAGAACATGAATAAATTTTGATGAAGCTACTAGCTATGTCTTGAAGAAGATGCTAGAAAGTGGTACAAAGGCTTACCTGACAACCACTTGGCATCCTATGAAGATTTCACTAAATTGTTCAATGAAATATGGACAACAAAGAAGGATATCGTAATTTAATTGATTCAATTCAATAAGTTCAAAAGAAAAGAGAATGAAACAATGAAGGATTTTGACACTAGATTTGAAAGTTTATGCAGTCAAATCTTGAAGGATGTATGTTCATTAGATGCAACTACTCTCCTCCTTTACTTGAACACTTTTGAAGGATAGTTTGGTTTTATTCTGAAGGAAAGGATTCCTAATATTCTGGAAAAGGAAAAGGAATATAATTCTTATATTGAATAACATCTCATCAACTCAAAGATTGATCCCTTTTAGTTTCCTCGTACCAAGATGGAACAAAAGATGAAGAGCTCAACTAATGCAATCCAAGATCCAATTGCGCTCATAACTCAAAATTTGGATCAATTGAACACTCAGTTCACCCAGACTCAGAATCATATCATGAACGAGTTGACAACCTTGGAGGATTATCATCCTTCCAAACCTCAGTTTATTAGACAACCAAATGCAGGATGGAAACTGAGGCCACAACGAAAATCCAAGGCACCTGACACCTTGGATCCCGTTGGTATGGTCATCTTGGAGGAGTTTCCATGGTGTCTCCCTTTCCAAGAACCTCATCCATAGGAATATTATCCGAGATGGAAAAAATAAGAAGAACCAGGTGCCATGGACAATATGAACTTCATTGATATTTCTACTCTTCGAGATGATGAATGCATCGATGTCACTGAAGAACAAATTGTGGAATTCAGGAAGAGAGCGGCAAGGAGATATTTATTTCAAATTTTGAATCAAATGGATGAAGATCTGAAGGATAATTTGAGGAAAAAGGAGATCTTGACTTACACCAAGAGGAACAAAGTATGAGTTCCATCAACTGAAGTAGAAAAGGAGGATTTTCCTCAAACAACTCTGTCTAAGAAGGACATTCCTCCACCTCCTCCATCCAACAAGGAAGTTCCCCCACCTCCTCCACCACTAGTTCGTGATTTACTTACATCACATGTACCATCAACAAAAGAGCTTCATTTGAATATAGATTTTCCTTACATGATGGGAAATATGAACATGTCTATGGTGCAGGATATTCTCCTGTCATCCTAAATACTATGTATCGTGGAAGACAAGGAGAGGACAACCCTCATTTTTATCTTTCTTTGGGTATAAATGGTTTTTGTTTGAATAATTTTATGTTAGATTCTGGAGCCTTGCAAAATGGCATGTCTCTGAAGGTTATGGAGCAACATGTCTTGAATAAAACTCCCCCATGTGGAAATGTTTGTGGTATTGATTCAATAAATGTGAAGGTGTATGGTCTCATTGAGGATATGGAGGTATATCTACATGACTTCCCTCATATTAGCCTCATCATGAAAATAGTTGTGGTTAATGTTCCACATGCTTGGGGCATGCTCTTGTCAAGAATTTGGTCTGCTACCCTTGGTGGTTTCCACGGTATGGACCTCACTCACATACACATTCCTATGGGGGATGGCACCTTTGATATTTTATATAATCGACAGGTGATCAAGAAGCACGTAATGGATCCAAATCACCCTGATTGTCATAGAAATTGTGAGTATGATGTGCCACTTTACATTATTGAATATGATCCTCCAGACTTTCCTTTTGCACAAGAGGAATGTGTTGATACATTTATTCCAAAGAAGAAAAAATACAAATGGAAGGTTGTGCAATACCAGGGTAAAGATACAGGGTCCATCAAGATACTCAAGAAGGATGAAGAGGGAGAAAATGTTATTAAAGACATGGTCAAGGAAAAACCACCTTCATATCCTTGCATTGAAGATATGCATTATGTTGGTTTTGATGAAGGAAGCCTTGCCCTCACGTGGAATAAGAGAAAGGGAAAGCCAAAGTATGACAAGAAAAGTTAAAATTTGTGGCTTGGCCCTTAGATCATCAACAAGACGTCCGAGGAGGGTACTTAATATTTCTATGCCATGGACAGAAGGAATATGCCATTACCAGTTGATGGGTATATCTTCCATCCCTACATCAATGGAACCTGACTTCTTTAGGGCCATGGCCCCAGGTAAGTAGGTAGGTCATATTTATTTCTTGCATTTGAATTTTGTTTGTTTATGTTAGCTTAATTTCATTGATCTAGATTTGTGTATATATATTTCATTTACTCGTTTCTTTGTTTTCATTTATCCATATTTATTTTACTACATTTTCTTGAAATCATGTTACATGTTAGTTAGAAATTTTTGAATATATATATATATATATTTTCAATGCCTACTTGTCAATTTTGAAAATTTTGATCATATGAATAAAGGGGTGAGTGCACCACCCTCGATATCCAATGTTTTTTTTGTTTCAATGTGTGCAGGCATAGGCCTTACCAAGATATTTTTAGGTTATCATGCACTCTACAAAGAGTACATGTCCCCAAGTAGGAGCCAAATGTTACCCCCCATTTCTAGGGGTAACTAAGGAGATGATGTCTCGATGCCCTCAGGTTGAATACATGGAGTACTGAGAGGCAGATGAGGAGGAATATCTCTTTCACTCACCACACATCACCATTTGATCGATGGCAACAATATCCACCACACGAGCTTGTCCCAGAGAGGACAACGGGTCTTGCTTCATGAGGTAACAAATATGGTCTCATGGTAAGTGTCACTTTAATAATTGGATCATTTGAATATGTTGCAAAGGGTCCTTTCTTTATTTTGAAAACATTTTCTTGGAAATTATACATTTTTCCTCATTTCATCTTGGTGGTTGACATGTTTTCCTAGTAAGTGGGTCACCCTCGGGATTTCCTCATCTTTTGGGTTTTTGGGCATATTGACCCAAGAAGGGCTTGTACCTCATTTCATGGGAAGAAGGGGTTGAAGTCCTAGAGGCTTGTAGCTTTCAAAATAAAAGAGCCAAAACTTAATCCTCTAGATGCTCGCCCTAATGGTCTTGAGAGAAATAAAATTCTTCTCCACAAAATTCAAGGAACTGTAAAATGATACCTATAACTAATAAATGTCCCACTTGTTGAGAGATTACATTGTGGTGTCTTTTACTTTCCTTGCACATGGCACTCAATGTGTTCTAGCCTCAAGTGGCATTGTGGTACTCTTTAGTTTCCCTTGCATGTAGTACCAAATGTTCAGACCTTGATTAATTAATGGAAAATAAAAGGGTTTGGAAAAGGTTACATTGAAAATGAGGATGCAACACACCCTCTACAAAGGCACCCATAAATGAGACAAAATGAGCCCTTGTATGTCAATCACCCCTGCCAAAAAGTCACATTTCCATCCACCTCATACTCTTCTACATGACTTAGAGAGAGTATTCTTAGGAAACACTCCTTGACTTGGGGATTGATATACCCAATAGAGTACCATGACAACCCTCCCATACTTAAATTTGTCAAGTTGTATAAGGTCTTTGAGCATTTATTTATTTTGAAAAGGGGGGATTTGATGCACATGTTTGGGTGGTTCTATTAAATATGGATTACTTGGCATGATACATGTGACTTGTGGACCCTTGGAGGGCGTACTTGTTTGTCTTTCCAGGGCCTTTCCAAGTGAAATCTTGTTCATGGAGTCACAAGGTTTCTTGGACCTTCATAGGGGCATGAATCCCATGGGTTGGATGATGTGCCCCCTCTCATTGGAAAGTTGGGAGGATGAAAATTTCCTTTGAAGGCACTTGGACACCATGAGATGATCATATGGTGGCCCCTTGCACCTCAATGTTGGACTTTGGAGGCCTAAAACATCACTTTGTATGCCCTAGACGTCACATGGAAACTATGGTTTTTGATGGGGTTCTCATGGTTGATGGTGATGTGACGTAGTTTGATGGAGAGAGAGACACTTGGCATGCACTGGATCACTTGTTGGCAAGGAATGTGGCCTTTGGAATCCCAACGATCTTCATCAAGAGGCTCAACGTCTCTCTTGGAGGCCTAACGTCACCTTTTAGGGCATGGTGTCGCCCCTAAAAGGGGAATTACTTTATGTATTTTTTAATTTTAACTTGTAAAAGGGAAAATAGAGGAGGTCATACTCTCTAATTTGTTGTTGACATTTTTGAAAGTGGAAAAATTGGTTTTAGGTGACCTCATATAAATAGAGGTCACGTCGATGTCATTTTATCATGACGTGCTTGAGAATTACATACTCTCTTAGCTGAAATTTTCTCCCTACTTGGGAAATTTGCTCTATCCCTCTCTTGATGTTTTGTAAATGCTTTTACTTGTCTATTGGAGGAAGAAGCTAGGTGCTATCTCTTGGATGCTTGTTTCTTGGTAATGTGATGGAATATTCTTGATAAAGAAGGTTTTTTCATGCTATCTCTTGGAATTGGTAAGGAACTTATGCATAAGTGTGTTGTTTCTTCTTGTTTCAAGGTTAATTTTTCTATATCCTTGGAGGAGTATAAGGGCATACATCCTCCATCAATATCTATCTATTTGTCATTAAAAATTCTATTTTGCAATGGTTGCTACAAAGAGTAAAAAGGCTTACACCCTTGTAGATTTACCTTGCTAAGGTTAATTTGCTCTAGGGAGTAAAAAGGATTACACCCATAGAGAAGTAAAAAACCATAGCTCATACAAAAGAGACTCCATTAACCCAATTGATAAGTCACTAATCTACTTGCATTGGAGATTGTATATTTATGCATTGGTATACATGAATTTTTGAGATATTGCAATTGTTTAAGTTGGATCTAATTATGCATGCTACAAGATTTCTTGTGCCCTAGGGGCATCTTGATTGGCCAAGTAATTTTTATTTTTTTTTATAAATTTATACTGCATCGAATAGGATTGCAGAAAACTCATCTAAATATCATTGTTTATTCTCTATTCTACCACTAGAATTTACTTGCAAGCTTCCATAATTAATCTAATATTTATTAGCTAGCCTTTTGGGTGGATTGTTTGCTGATTTTGGTGGCTAGAATTTGTTGTTGTAGAAATTTTTGTTACAACCATTAGGATGTTATAAAAATGTTTGATTACACTATATAACAACCCCCTAATCACCATCAAAATCTTGCTTTAATCATTGGAAGTTTAACTAGTCATTGCTAGCTTTGTTTCCAACATCTTGTACTTGATTTTTGATGGTTAAATCTGCAGCTATTATTATCATTTATTGATTATATATATTTACCTACTGCTACAATTTTGGATTGAAAGGTTTCTTGTTGAATACCCCTTAGTTTTGAAGCATATATTGCTCTATATATTGTCTTGTTTTGGGCAGGGCTAACATTGTTTTGCAGATACATCATTCTTGGAAACCATTTCCCTTCTCACAAGGCTCTTTTCCAAGATTCATCTCTAAATTTAACCTTGACCCATAGGGGCACCTCTCATATCCTTTCAATTTTCATCTCAATCCCCCTAGGGTCACCCGGGATCCCCCCCTTGTGGTGATTTCATCATTAATAAAGTGAGGGGAGTGTTTATCTAAGGTGACAGTGGATAAATACTCCCATAGTTGTCACAGATTTGTATTTTTGGTTGGGATTTACCCCAAGATACAGATTGTGCGATAACACATTCAATCATAATTTTATACATATCACCGAAGATATAAATCATGCATGAAGGAATTCTTACCCAATTCCTTCCAGGTCACATGTTTTATAGATATGATAAATTTTATACATGTTTTGTTTCCAACAACATCTTTGATGTTACTTGGCAAATGGATTTTTTATGGAATCTCACATGATCCCTTCATCAAGCTTTCGACAAGTAGCCTCTCGTATTTATCCCCTGTATGACGTTGTCCACCATTGGCAGTTGTATCATCACCAATTCCAATTCTTCCTTACACACAACAATCATAATTACAATTATATCAGTTATCATGCCAATCACAATGTATGTTCCATAAAACTTTTAAATCAACAAACATTGTTAGATATGTCCTAGCAGATCTATATGCACTCTATCACATTGTCCTCATATGTTTATTAGTTAAAAAATAGAAGTATTTCAGGTATTTTACTTTATATACATCTATAATCATTCCCATGAATGAATTATTCACACATCAGTTTTCTCATCCCAACAAAATATAAATAAACAAGAAACGAATCAAGGGATTTTCCCTTCCAATTCCTCTGCATAGTATGGAATTTTTAGCTTAGCTTAATTGTTTGCAATACCTCTCTACCACTACATAACATGTATTTAACTAAGATATTCATTCAAACATCTACATTGATTTATTTATCTTTCACAAATATATGTTTTTCCTTAAAAACATATCATTCTGCTAAACAACCAGAGTTTTAGAGTGAGAAAAGTCTCCCCTTTTCTCCCTATTTGCATCTGGATCCTGTTCAACTTGGAATTTACTCACTTAGAGATCCTACTTTCCTTGGATGCAAACATCATGCTAATGCATCAAGGTTAGCTCATGTATTCAATTAAAAACAAAGTGTATTCTGCATATAACCCATATGCAAATAAGAATGATTAACAATCAGTTTAACATATGCATGTCTTCAAAATGTAATCCAAGATTCGTATACACATGTGCCTCTGCAACCCCCTGTCTAATTCCCAACAGTCATTAATTCAATGGCTCATCCCCTTGACAGGGCCTTCCCACAATCCCTTCAAATAAGAATGATTAACAATCAGTTTAACATATGCATGTCTTCAAAATTTAATCTAAGATTCTTATACACATGTGCCTCTGCAGCCCCATGTCTAATTCCCAACAGTCATTAATTCCATGGCTCAGTCCCCCAATAGGGCCTTCCCACAATCCCTTCACATGGGAATTTCCCAGCATGCAATCTCTTTGTTGCATCTTTATCAACTCCTTAAATGATCCCAACCCATGAGTTAGTGACATCTCTATCATTTCAGATGTTTACCCATAATTTTCCTAAAGAACAAATGCATACATTTACATAATTTTTTCAACCATGCACTCAATCATAAGTTTCAATATTGTGTGTGCATGTTTATAGTTGGTACACTTTCATAATTTACACAAGCACAACTATATTAACTTAAAATCAATTTATCTTATGCATGTCCACAATCATTCACATGAAAATTATAAAGGAATAATCATGGATATATTTCCTTCTTTCATATCAAAGGAGAATTCCTTCTCACTTTCTCTTTCATCATTTCATACTAATCCTTTTGAATAACATATATTAAAATCCCTTCAAGATAGTATTCAAGCAAGAAAAAATAGAACAGACCTTCAAAACGAGGTCATCCTAGCAACAAAAGTGTTGTTTCGACACATGACAGGTACTAATCTTGTCCCTAGTTAATTTTCCCATCCCTGCATTCATACCATGAATTCCGATATGCATTCAAACCATGCCTCTCAACCATATCCATACACAGATACCTACAAGTGCACTACTTGCATTTTTTCCATGTGACTCATCCATGTTTATTTTAAATTCAATATCATCCTTTCTGATGAAAGCTTATGACAAATATAATAGGCATATTCATGAGCACGTTGTCATCTCTCCTATATAAGCAATTAGAAACATATCCATTTTGCACACTTTCTATAAAATCAATCCCTCTATCATGGCTCACTAGGAATTCATGGCATTACCCAAGGTACATCAAGTACTAGATTCCTATTCCCTTAACAATTCATGCCTCTTATCATTTTCAGTCATCAAACCTTTTTTTTTATGAGGGAATCCTTACCTAGATTTCCTTTTATTACTTGATCTTACTAAAACATACCTTTATTATTGGTATTCATTATTGGATGCTATCTGATCCATTGGTGTCTCGGGGAGGTTCAAATATTCCTTCTCCACACTTTGGATCAACACCTTATTGACCCTTGCCTTATCTTCATAAGGTTGTATGAAACACCCCCCAAAATTTCCATTCACGTTGTCAACCTTTCCTAGTTACCTAATCATCATTGATCATAAATGTTCACCCTAACAATTCATATCAATCAACTTGTTACTGAGTCTAGATACATGTTATGGGTTTGCTCATTATTGTCATATGCATTTACAACATGTCTATATGCACCTAGCCCTTTACTATGTACATGCCTATTAGTGAAAATGTATCTTAACTATGTATCTCTTGCATTCACATACATAGATAAGCATCCAGGTCAATAGACATATACATTCCCCCTTAGGAATTGTTATCGCAAGATTTGTACTTGTTCAAATCCCAACGCAAGTCCACAAAATTTGCATAACTATGGAAAATCCTACCACTGACACCTTATTAATAATTTCCCTCATTTTAGTGATGAAGGAGTTCCACCACAAAGGAGGCTTCCTCAGTGACCTCAAGGGATCAAAGTAGCAAGTATTGTATCCAATCCTACTGCCCCCTCTCTTGATCACCTAAAAAAAATTCTAGGTCAAGGAGATAGAAGGTGTATGAAGTTGTTTGAGTACCTTCCCTGAAAAAGAACACTCTCTAGAAAATATATGATTATTTCCAAGTCCAAACATGCCATAAATACTCCTTGAAGACACTAGACAATGGAATTTTCTATGGTTGATACAAATTTGTAGTAGTACAACAGTCTTATAACAACAATATGAATTTGTAACAACAACACTAAAAAAGAGCTTAGAATCTCAACAATTGACCAAGAAAATTAAGCATGTGTCACATAGAACATTACCCAATTGCTTAAGAGAAATTATGAGTAAGCTAAACCAGCTTTACAAGAGTGTATGCTAAAAACTAGAGTGTATTAATATGGTTGTAGAAAAAAATTTCAACAACAAGTTTACTAGAAAAATAGTGAGTGGTAGTGTTAGCAAATTTGGTAGAGAGCTTAAGAGAATTAAAAGAGAGTGTTTGTTGATCAATTTCACCAAGAGATCTATAAAATCAGTGCCTTGAGGGCTATGGAGTCTTTATAAGAACAAACGAAACAATACTTGAACATTTAACAAGTAAAAATCAATAGGTAGAGCTTAAACTCTAAGGTGCTAGCACATTAGGACCTTAGGGTTTAAGCCTTAAAGAGAAAGATTGCTAGAGTGCAAGCACTTTTGGGCTCTAGCAACCTTTTCTCCTTTCTTGATGCTTCAACTAGATTAAAATCAAATGTCTAGGGCTAAAATCCTGAAGTTATATCACTTTAGGGCTTTAGGAATCTAACCCTAGCAAGGACTCCTTCTCAATTTTTTGGACAAAATAAACCTTGTGATAGGAGGAAGCACTTATTCTCCTCTCTTAGGGTTTCATCAAGCAAGACGTCTAGCATGAAAAAAAAAAATACCATGAAGCATTGATAACACAAAGATAAAATTGCAGAAATTTCACTTACTTCACCAAGATAGCATGAGATGAAACCATAATTGCAGAAATTTCATCCAAAAAATCAGCAAAAGCATCCACAAATTGATCCTCCAACCAAGTCGCATAAGCAGAAGAGAGATATAGCCCAAGATAGGGTGAAAATTTCAGACTTGTTCTCACAAATGGTGAGTGATGATTGATGATAAAATGAAATAAGATGATCCTCTATTTATATGAGGCCATATTAACTAATTTGTCCACTTAAAATTTTCAACAACAAACTAGAAGAGGGTCGCCCCCCTTCATTTTCCTTTACAATATGCAAAAATGAAAAATACATAAATGAAAACCCTAAAAAGAGTGACGTCATGCCCTAGGAGGGTGATGTAGGGATGAAAAGTGGGACATCAAGCCTCAAGAGGAGAACGTTGGGCCTACAAAGGTCATGTGTCATGCTCTCAAATGGAAAAGTGTCATTCCATGTGTCTCCTCATATCAAACCACATATGAAACCATCTCATCCATCAAATGTTAGCCTCCAAGGTGACGTCGGTTGACGGCCTAGGTCTCCAAAGTCCATGTCCAAGTATATAAGGTGATTCCATGTGTGATCCATCATCCTCCATTAGGCAAGGTATTGCAAAGACAAACAAGTATGCCCTCCAAGTGTCAACAAGTCATATGAACCATGCTAAGTAAGTCACATTTAATAAAAGAACCACCTAAACAAGTGCATCAAATTCCCCTTTTCAAATTAAACAAATGCTCAAAGACCTTATAAACTTTGCCAAATTTAGGTATAGGAGAGGTGCCATGGTGCCATATTGGTTAGGTCAATCCCCAAGTCAAGGAATGTTTCCCAAGAAGACCCTATCTAGATCATGTATTGAGTATGAGTTGGATTGGGGAAAGACTCTTAGGATGGGGTTATTGACATATCAAGGGTTCATATTGTCTCATTTATGGGTGCCTTTGTGGAGGGTGTGCTACATCCTTGAGTTCTCTTTATTTGTAATGAAACCTTTTTCTAATCCCTTTATTTTCCTGTTGATTAAGTCTGAACATTGAGTGTTATGTGCAATGTAAATGAAAGATCACCATAATGCATTGTGTTCCATGTGGTTAGAACATAATGGGTTCTATGTGCATTGGAAATAAAAGAAAATCGCAATACACTCCCCCTTCAAGTGGGCCATTTTTTTCATTTTTTACTTAAAATTCCTTTATTCGTTTAGAGACGTGTTTCATGGCTCTCAAGACTTTATGGAGAGAATTTTATGTATGATATCAACTACAACACCTATGGTCCTTCATCCCCTTCTTCCCATGAAATGAGGTACACACGCTTCTTGGGGTCAATGCACCCGAAAACCCGAAAGATGAGGAAAAAGAGACGAAGTGTGGAAAGTGGTAAGTATGAGTGGGAATGGTATGATGACCCTTCAAGGAGACCCCCCAATAGAAACCATTTTCCTGAGGGTGACCAACTTACTAGGATACCATGCCAACCACCAAGGTGAAATTAGGGAAAATATATAATTTCCAAGTAAACATTCCATAATCAAGAAAGAACTCTTTGCAACATGCTTAAATACTTCAAATATTAAAGTGACACTTACCATGAGACTAGAATTGTTACCTCACGAAGCAAGACCTGTTGTCTTTTGGGAGCCAGTCCAATGTAGTGGACGTTGCTATGCTTCCAATGATTATGATGGTGAATTGTGGTGAAGAAGAGGGGCTATGTGAGTTATTCCTATTAAAGTGACACTTACCATGAGACTAGACTTGTTACCTCACGAAGAAAGACTTGTTGTCTTCTAGGAGCCAAGCCAATGTAGTGGACGTTGCTATGTTGCCAATGATTATGATGGTGAATTGTGGTGAAGAAGAGGGGCTTTATGAGATATGTTATCCTTTTGGATCTCGACACTCCATGTCTGCTACCTGTGGGCCTCGAGACATAATCTCCTTAGCTACCCCTAGGCTGGGGGGGGTAACGGGAATAAAAAATTCACTCAATCTAAGAGTTCAAATGAATTACTCATAGTCTCATGTCACTTGACCTCCTTTCCAATGGCTACTTGCTAAGTCCCATTAGCAACACAGTGGAACATCAATTGCAATTAACAATAGTAATAATTACCAATCCTCAGGTTCTTATCCTTCTAGGTGTTTGGTCTTTCATGCCATGAGCCACCCAACTCAGAAATCAAAGTGGTTTAATTCCTCAACCATGTCAAGTTTCCAAAAGTTGCACTTCATTACCTCCCTCAACACTCCGGGAATTTTATACTCTTAGCAACTTACTTCCCTTGTGAAAAATAGCAACAATCCAAAGGACTTATTTCATTTATCTTACAATGCTAAAGGGGGCTCCTAATTAGCATGTCATTCATCATTGGAATGATCAATTCCAAGGAAATAAAATACAATATTACCTTCTCTTAAAATCCATTTACTTACACCTAAATGGATTCCCAACAATAGGTCTCTTTCATTATAGGTCTAATGAATTGGCCTTAACAATTTTCCATCAATTCTTCCAACATGAGGATTATTCATACATGGATTAGTATTTTATATGAGAAACAATCATAATTTTTCGAGGCTCTATTAACCCATACTTATAGGCAACATTACAACTTATTAAAAAAAACAAGTTCACTCAATCTCTAGAACTCATACCATTTCTAGTGCTATAACCCTTGCTTAGTCTTAGGTTCATAGTGTTAGAATAATAGATGTGATTGTTTCACCATAGAAAATATAGAAATATTGTCACCCAACCATAGGCACAAAGGCCACCCCCAAGCACCTTAACCTTGACAGATAGAATAATTCTGGAATCAAACACTAGAACCAATATCCAATCAAGGTAGTGTACCTCTCTCTAGAGCTAGCGGACTAGGAAGAAATTCCAAACCATAACCAAAGAGAAGGTCCAATCCAAAACAAAAAATGCTAGTTGTAGCAGCTACAGCTGCAGCTCATCTCCAGACTTTCACACCACTGGTCTTATGCAGTTGTGAGATAGAGAGTATACAAATGAGCTCTAGCGTCCTCTATTTATACTACTCCAAGTCACCTAACTAGGTTGACTTCTCTTCCTAGAGGCTAATAACTTAATAATAAATATTCTCTTGAGCCAACTTGTCTCCTAGGGTTATTATCCAATGTTTTAGGGTTTCTCTTGCTTCCCATAATATTCTAGTATTGTTAGAGGTTACACATGGAAGTTAATACCTCCCACAACTACCATAAAATCAACACTCCCTCCTAGCTAGGGAGGTATTAAAGGAAATTGTCTTGAGCATAAATAGATCATTCAACTGATAGCATCAGCATAGCTACACATGTTATCTCATGTTCAAATCATGAGAACCATCATCACTATAGGTATCATTTGATATCATCAATTTCATCATCTCTCGAAGCCATACTCCATCTAAGTAATCGGGCATGATGATGAATAAATCACTCTACAGAGTGATACAAGAACCATTCTTCTAATCTGGACATATTTCCTAGAAGAATAATTGTTCCAACATATGTTAGAAGCCATGCCATGGGATACAAGGACTATTCTTCTAATCCGGACATACGTCCTAGAAGAATGACTGTGCTGGACCATTTTACACAAGGAGAATGTCTGTCCACCAACATTTTTTCTTGCTTTGACCATTCTCCGCCTAGAGAATGTCTTCCCATCAACATACTGACTATCCATGTAGATGGAAATCATCTCCAACACTACTGGTAGTCTCCATGGAAATCAAAGAAATTCCATTCAATAGAACACAATTGTGTCTATCCATAGTAGTACACAACTACTATCCAGTGGTACACAACCACACCTAGTAGCACACAACTACTAACTAGTGACACATAGTCACAATCAGTGGAGCACTTCCACCACAGTAGCATAAAGCTACTGTCCAAAGACATATAGTCTCCACAACAATCATATCATCTGATATCAACCTGCATAACAATATCATGATACAAACTGAGTCATCTAGGCCATTCTTCCACTCATATCTGTGAGATCTGGAAGAGCATCTTCCCTCAGAAATTAAAACATCAGCCATGGGATATCTTGACTATTCTTCCCAAGCATAGAAGAATAATTGTCCCTGGTTTCTTAGCCTAGACCATTCACCTAACTAGGCCATTCCTCCAACACTAATCATAGTGCAACCTAGAGAGAATGAGTCTTCCCTAGGTAATGTATATCCCTGATTGTTGAACCTGGACCATTCACCTAACTGGGTCATTCCTATGGCACTAATCAGAGTGCAACCTGGAGAGAATGATTTTTCCCTAAGGAATGATTGTTCAGACCATTTCCTATGGAAATGATTGTCCTGAACCAACCTCCAAAACAGACCATTCTTCAAAAATTCTCATAACTGTGAACTTCGAAAGAATGACTTCCCGGTGAGGTAGACCATTCTACTTTACCACTACTCAGAGTGACTTCCAAGAATAATGACTATCCTATACCATTCCCCCACACTGGCCACAAGGGGAATATCTATCTATGGTACATCAACAATCTATCAGACCATTTTCATTACAAAAATGATTGTCCGATCTGGACCATTTTCCAAACCGGAAAATGCATGTCCGTCAAAAAGCTCAAACCACTTTCCGAACTGGAAAGGAACTTCCCATCCTAGACCATTTTCCGAACTGGAAAATGACTGTCCATAAATAAATAACATATCAGTGCTCCCTCCCAACATGGGATTAATCACTTTTTTTTTCCAATAAGGAACTCATCTCCACGAGCCCCAACTTGTCTCTTAAGTATGCAAACTTTTCATCTTGGACAGAGACTTTACCAAAATATATGTTATCTACTCATCTATGGAGATATACTGGAGAACCACTTCTCTCTTCTGGACTTTATCACATAGAATATAATGCTCGATCTCAATGTACTTCATCCTGTAATGGAACACCAATTTCTTTGAAAGATTTACATGGCTCTAATCATTACAATATATCATGGTCGAATTCAGCACCTGATCAGACGGTCCATAAACCAACCTACAAAGCCACATTGCTTATGTAAAAGCATCACAAGTTGCAATATACTTTTCTTCTATAGTGTTGAGTGCAAAAAAAATGTGTTTCCTACTAACCCATGAGATCGTGACAAAGCTCAAACTGAAACATATCCAACTAGCACTTCATCTGTCATTTGCACTCCCTGCCCAATCTGAATCGATAAATCCATGCAATTGTATATCATAACTCAAACGTTCTACAAGGCAAATATCTGGCTAAGTATTTTCCAAATACATTAACGAGCCAATCAATTGTCGATACAGAGATGGCTCTACTAGATTAGAGTCTCTCAATTTTTTCATATCTGTCATCATGGGAGTTTTCCATGGATTAGAAATCCATCATCCCAGACTTTTGAGTAACCATTCTGATACACTTTCTCTGTCATAGGAAGTTTTCTCCACACTTCTATTTTATATGAGACACTCTACATCAAGTTGCTTGAATCCATACAAGGTCTTCTTCCATTTGCATACATGGGTCTCTTTCTAGTATAAGATTCTTTCTCAATTTGCTTTATTGGGAAGAACAATCTTTTACATGGATATTGCAAGAGGTATATCTGGTTTACTGGAACAAGTTGTAGTCATAGTCTTCTCCTTCCTTCTGGAAGAACCTCTAGTTCTGAATTTGGAAACGATTCCATTCATAAGTATTTTTCACATTTTCTTACATATATTGTTCTTCATCACCACTTCCATTTCTTCTGCTTGATTTCTTCTACTGGGTTCAAACCACGCTAGTAGTCTTATGATTTTTAGAATAATAATTGGTTATTTTGGCTTTTGTTTCTTTCTTGGAATATCCCTGTTCTTCCTCGTGTTCCTCTTTAACTTTGGGGTCCATGGAGTCTTCTATAGATTACATGCCCTTCCTTCATGAAGATTCCAACATCTTCCTTTCATCATAGGAACATAGATGTAGATGGACAACCAAGGCTATTTAGAGATTCTTGAAGAAGAATTCTTCTGAACACGAGTTGTATATCATGGATGCTACTTTCAATGAGAACATGGACATATACTTCATAATATTCATGGATTATTTAATGGATCATATAATTTAGGATTAGCTCCCTCATAATCCTGGCTTTATGCATAAATGCATTCTCTTCTTTTGGAATTTTGCAATCAACTCCCTCCATCTAAGAGAGTCCATGCTTTCGTTTGCATCCTTATTGCTTTTTGCAAAGTGTCACAAGTCTTATTCTAGTTTCCTCTTGATTACTGACTTCTTTCTGGTCTGACTCTTTCTGGGTCTCTTCAAGCTTGATTCTGATTTCAGCCTATCTGGAAGTTGTTACTTATATAATATATTCCTCAAGAATTTGTCACCAAAGATTGTCAACGTACTTCCATCCTTTTCATGTACATTACTTGATTTGTAGTCATAGCAATCCTTATCTTGTTATTCGTCCATAGGTATTGTTTCACTAACCATATTATATTCTAAGAAATAGATATGCATGATATGTACAGGAACTATGTAAACATGGTATGTACAAGAACTATGTTATAGAAGAATATTGTTACCTTGACTAGAAGTCTGCTTCATCCTGCTTAACTTTCTTTGAGGGTTCCTTTTCTTCGGAAACTGTTGCTTCGTGTGTTTCCTTAATTTTTTTTAACTCGGGACAATGGTTCCTGTAGTGACCATATTTTCGACAGTTGAAGCATTGTATTTTTAACATATCATTTTCTTGATTTGGTTTCTTCCTTAAGCCAAATTTCCTCTTATTCCTGAAATTCTTGAATTTTGTTGTGAAGGCTTGATCATCATATTTCTTTTGGGATTTCTCTTTTGTGCTAATCCTTGATTCTTCTTGTTCACATCAAGTCCAAAGTTCTTCAAATGTGGAATACTCCTTTCTTGTGTTCATGCTTGCGACAAATGCACCCCATGCCTTGGGGAGGCCATTGAGTACTATATTTACTAGTTCCTTTTCTGAAATGATTTCTTCAATAGCTTGCAGTTGATCTATTAACTGAGAGATTCTTACAAAGTATGATGTTATGATGTCATCATCATTCATTTTCATGTCACGAAGCTCATTCTTCAAAATCATTACTTGTCCAATGTTTATGATTGAGAAGAGGTTAGTTAGGGCATCATACATCTTCTTGGATGAGTCAAGATGAGATATGTAGGGTATCAAGTGGTATTTTACAAAGTCCACTATGATACTCATAGCATTGATGTCATTGTCCTTGAACTTATCCATAACTGCAACGTTTTGAGGTTCCTTCTCTTTTCCCGCTTCAAACTGTGGTTCCATGATCTTTCCTTTCACGAGATCCAACACTTTATTCTGGGCAAGGATGAGGTCAATCCTTGTCTTCCATGCTCTAAAGTTAGAAGCCCCTTCTAACTTGTTTTCTGACTTCATAGAGTAAGTCATTACTTCTTTGACTTGGTCAACCTTTGACTTTGACCAAAAACTGAAACTTGATGTCTTGGCTTGCTGAGAGTACCAGGAGGTGCGCTAGGCTAGGGAGCAATAGGATATCCAAAAATTAGGTCAATATCTTCACTTAAGGTGCCTTAAAAAGAGGGTTAGGGTTTCGTTATTGCAACAAAACTTTGATTGGAACTGCAACTGTAACTGAGCAAATCCTCCCAATCTATCTTCCATCGGTTAGACTGTCTGAAGATAGCATGGGCCCATAACCTGTTAGAATAATAGGTGTTCTCGTTTCACCATAGAAAATATAATAATATTGTCACCCAACCATAGGCACAAAGGCCACCCTCGAGCACCTTAACCTTGATAGAGAGAATAATTCTGAAAGCAAACCCTAGAACCAATAGCCAATCAAGGTAGCATACCTCTCTCTAGAGCTAGCGTACCAGGAAAAAATTTCAAACGATAACCAAAGAGAAGGTCCAAGCCAAAACCAAAAATGCCAGTTGCAGCAGCTGCAACTGCAACGCCTCTCCAGACTTGCGCACCACTGGTCTTATGCAATTGTGTGTGAGAGAGAGTATACAAATGAGCTCTAGCACCCTCTATTTATACTACTCCAAGTCACCGAACTAGGTTGACTTATCTTCATGGAGGCTAATAACTTAATAATAAATATTCTCTTGAGTCGACTTGTCTCCTAGGGTTACTATCCAACATTTTAGGGTTTCTCTTGCTTCCCAAAATATTCTAGTCTTGTCATAGGTTACAAGTGGAGGTTAATACCTCCCTCAACTACCATAAAATGAACACATAGGTCATACAATCTCAATACCATAGTCTTTGTTCCAAAACCTCTTCTTTTGTTTTGTTTTCTTCATTGTGTTCTCTAAATTCTAGAATAATGGACCACTGTTTATTAGTCACAAAATCATAACGCATACAATTAATTGGCCTTGACAATGTTTGATTGACTTATAAAATCCCCACAACAAGACTCTATTCTTGTTTCCATTCTTATTCAGATTTAGCTATTAATTCATATCAACATATTCATTCCTATAAGAGTCATTCTAATTCCATCAAGGAAATAACATAAATCTTATGTTGTTAGTGTACTTCAACGTGATTAAATTTTCTGCTAAATAATTTTGAAAAAAAAATCAATCTACAATCCTTCCTTTAGGAAGCTTGCACATCTACATAAAACAATATTTCAATAGGATCATGTTGGCCTTGGTATACTAGTCTTGTGTCAGGCCTAGTGTTTGAACTCTTCTCTAATACCACTTTGTAACACACCTAATCCCCTAAACCTCATTAGGTTAGTGGGGTGTCAAAATTTCTCAAATTATTCCTCTAAATTACCTTTCTAAGAAGTACCTCTAAATTCAATAGTGAGATCAGAAGTAGAATATTCTCATTGAGAGCTTTCCAATGACTATAAATATGCTAAAAACTGAGTTCTGGATCGAAATTTATGGCCTCTTAAAATTTTAGGTCTTTCAAGGCCTTTCTCCCACCCAAGTCCACCTCACACCAATGTGGAATCCACATGGGTCCACATCATTTGTACCATCCCACATGGCTAGCATGTGTGTTTATTTGTCAGGACACGTAGTCCTAGCGTGGCAATTCCTAACCCAACTACAATGTGACTAGCATAAACTTGGTGCAGAACCCTACCAATCCAGAGATCTAGATTTCCCACTAAATCAACACCCGCAAAGTTATGAATCTCCAGATATCTGGATATTCAGGACTTTATAGATTTCCTTAGAACCTTAAACTGGAACCCTTCTCATCTTAGATTCCAAGGTGATACCCCTTCTGAGCTTACAACATAACCTTAACATAGAACCTCAACACATCTAAGAAGTCGAGCATCCGGGCTTCCCAAATGGGTGATGCAGATAAAACTTATGGATATTGGATGATCCAGATATTCGGGGTTGCAACAACCTCCTAAGCTTGCTATGGAACCACGACAAGGAAGCCTAAATCATCTAAGCATTTGGATTCCAAAGGGCTATCAACAAGAATTTCTTCCAGAAGTTGGATGTTCTGGATAACAAGACTTGACACAAAGGTTGTTGTGGCATGCCACCTAGCATGACACATCATAAATTCGTCAAGTGCTAGGATGGAGTGGCACAGACCGCCACCTTAACACACTTCTTCACTATGACATCTCTCACACGTGTCAGACTCGTCCTCTTTCCTACTTATGAAGGGACAAAACCCTGAAAGAGGACCTTGATCCATCCAAGATTAGGGATTTTACAAAGGGTGACTTATTAGAAAAGATGGATGTCCATATTTATGAATCTGGATCCTCGCACAAACTTTATAACTCAAAAATATCTATGAATGCAATCTTCCGAACCTTAGGTCCGACGACTGATATTACAAGGAACCCATGAAGGCTTTGTGATTGAAGGTGGGTCCCTTGTGAATAGCCCCAATATCATGCTGACAATTATTGTTTATCAAAAGGTTAGGCTAATCGACATGTGGTCTGGCACATTATCATGATGTCACTCTCTCTCTCTCTCCCTTTCGTGTTATAAGCATATAAAGGGGGGCTCAAAACCTCATTTTGGAACCCCGCCCCATCTGACATCTAGGGATCCATAGTCTCACATGGCATGATTATAAGAAAGGTCCAGATTTCTGGATATTCGGGATGTGATGCATCTGGATATCCAGACATTCGAAGCCTTTACTTTCACATAAGTTTAACATGACCCAAGATTGGAACTTGTGGTTTCTCACCCCAATTTCGACTGGGTTTTTGGATCCAATCCCTGCACAGATCTTAAGGTGAACCCCCTTCCTCTTCCATCCACTCGGTCCCAAGATTTACTTCACATAGAATTCTAAGATCTAAGCCCAAGAACACTCGGGCATTTGAGACAAGGTATGTGCCCAGGGAAATAACCTTGTATCTCAATATATTTCAAGCCTACTAGTCTCTTACTCTTGTTGTTCAAGATATATTACAAGAGACCCACGTGTTCAAGTAAAAATTAGCTAGGTGAAATAAGGAACATGAGAATTGTGACCCAAGGGAAAGTCAATAGTCCTTGAAAGAGCAAACTCAATAAGTATATGCTCAAACAATTGTACACAACAATTAACTCAGAATTTCCTCACACAGGTTTCATGCTATTTAATGAGTTATGTCATTAAACTACATGATGGTTGTGTTATACTTCGAAGAGGAAAAATAACCAAAAAGCAATTTATTATGCATGTAGGAAATGGAAAAAAAGCATCCATTCATTCCAGTTTAATTTGCAGAGATTAATAACCTATAGGTGAACACCATACATGTAGAAAACACTAACTTTGTACTCAATTCATTCATTCTCAGGATTTGCTCAACAAACCATACAACTTCATACAAATTGAGATAATACATATGTGTAGTGAAGAACAATAATTACACAATGAGAGACTTATATGTCTTAAAATAAGGTTGTCGAAACCAAATTGACTGAGGGTGAGCACCTTTCCACCCAACCATAGGCTTTGCTTCACAACAAAAACTGAAAGAAACCCCCTCCATTTTTACACACTAAGCCCATGGACTCCACAAGGTTTCTCATATGCCATCCCAACTGATTTACCTTAGCATCAGGAAGTCCTTTTTATTTTCCCAACAAGCATCAAGCACACGACCCTCTTAATTCATATCAGGTTTGTGTTCTTTGTCCATCCACATGAGTTTTCTTTCTTTTTATCTATCTACTTGTGGACTCCATCCATGAATATGCACTATGCCTCTCTCCCCACCTTGTGTCTTCTCCCTCCAAGATATCCCCTTGTGTGTTCCCCCACAATTCTTCTATATCCCTGTCATAAGGTTCTCGATCTTCCTTTTCTTATGTCAGAGGATCTTGTGGGTCAACCCCAAAAATGAGATGGGTACTTTGTTGTACCCATGGCTAACATTCTTCAGTTGTCCCAACCATCCCTCCATGCCTCCATTAAGGCAGGCAGTTCCATGCCTTCTTCATTAATTGATTTTTGGGAAAAAGGGAAAAATAGAAATTGTCAATTAGGGGATATGACTCATCGATGAATGTTATCTTTTTGACAGTAAGGCAACCGCCCAACCCCACCCCACCCCACTAGTTTCCTCTTGTGATATCATGGCCAATACTAGTACTCCCTCCTTCAGTCAACTACTTTGGTTTTCTTTATTAAACAATATACATTACATTGTTCATATGCCATGGCATGGAAATAATACCTCCATAATGAGATAAAATCATCCCTAAACATAATTTATTACAAGTAAATCAGGGGATTAAAATGGGGTGTTACATCCATCTTATAAAATTTTATTTTTTTTAAATAGGACATTTATTACATATACACAAATATGTTTGGAGAATGATTTTGATAAATGGTTATTTAATACATGTTTGTAGTTTTTTAGTGCAATAAGGAAATAAATGTATATTTGGAGAAGGATCTTAATAAATAATTATCTATAACATGTTTGAATTTTTCTTGTGTAAACACATGTTGGACTATGAACATGTGTCATTTAGATGAATATTATGCTTTTCTTTGGCTTCCATTTTTTATAAATGATTATTTATAACACGCTCGAAGTTTTTTAGTACAATAAGAAAACAAACGCTAAACCATGAAAATGTATCATTTAAATGCATATCATGCTTTCATTTGGCTTCCGTTACTATATAAATAAATACATATCATGGTTTCATTTGACTTCCACTGCAATATAAATAAATAACCAACAAAGACATTGATATATTAAAAAGAAAAGAAAAAAACCAAAATGATCATAAATATATATTGTCAATTATCCAATGTAGATCATATTGGATTCCAAAGGCAAAGAATAAAGAGTAGGAGGGGACCAAAAGTTTAAGTTAATTGTATAGAGCATGAAGGAGATGGTGAAAATGTTCTTTTGAAGAAAGAAAAATATAAAAAAAGTGAATGAAATACTAAGAATAGTGATAAAGATACCGGTTAAAAGAGAAAATTCAAAGTGATTTTATTGCTTTTAGAGAATAAGACATATGCTCGATTAAGATTGATAATTTAGAGGTGATCTACTCATCAAACTATTATATTATATGATTTAAAAATAAAAATAAAATATTTCAAACATGAAAATTTTATATGATTTAAAAATAAAAATAAAAATATTTCAAACATGAAAATTCAAACAATAAAAATAAAAATATTTCAAAACATGAAAACTCAAATCTCATTGAATTTTTTTTTACAAAGCATTTTTCCTAAAAAATTGAAATCTTATTGAATTTTTTTTACTAAGATGCCCTAAAAAAATAATTTCTAGGATTATGAAAAGAGTTGATGCATAATAGTATTATATGATTTAAAAATAAAAAGAATAATTTGAAAATTCAAACTTTATATTATATGATTTAAAAATAAAAAGAATAATTTGAAAATTCAAACTTTATTGAATTTGTTTTACTAAAATGCCTTAAAAAAAAAAAAAGATTATAGGATTATGAAACGAGTTGATGTATAATAGTTTTATGTTTGATGTATGACACTATATTGATTAGCCAAATGTAGCTCTACCATTGATTATTCAGTTCATCAAATTTTGTGATGTGCCACTAGCTACCTCCCTCCACATCGTTTTTTAGGGCGTGAGATCAAGACTCATGTGCACTACTTATCTCTTTCCTGTAACTAGTTTAAAATATCCATCACATTCAAAAGACTCAGTTAGAATGGGAAAAATGCATAGTAGTTTTCTATTAAAATGACATCGTATTATTTACCAATATGCCTTGATTGAGAAATAATCAAGAAAAGTCCCAAATTTATTAAGGTTATGAAAGGAATTGATGCATAGTTGCTTTTGGTTTGACAAAAGAAACTATATTGTTTACCAATATGCTTGATCGGGAAAACAATTAAGAAAAGTCCAATGCTATTAATATCCATCACATTCAAAAGACTCAGTTAGAATGGGAAAAATGCATAGTAGTTTTCTATTAAAATGACACCGTATTATTTACCAATATGCCTTGATTGGGAAATAATCAAGAAAAGTCCCAAGTTTATTAAGGTTATGAAAGGAATTGATGCATAGTTGTTTTTGGTTTGACAAAAGAAACTATATTGTTTACCAATATGCCTTGATCGGGAAAACAATTAAGAAAAGTCCAATGTTATTAAGGTTATGAAAGGAATTATGCATAGTTGTTTTCTGTTATGAAAATGTATTTTTTAACATGTATGTGCATAGCTTATATGCATGTTTGTGCAATGTGTATTATTAATGTATAAAAATTAAACACTCTATTAAGCAATTCTACATAATTAATTTCATACCTCTCATATTCAACAACATATATGTATGGGTGTGCATTGTGCATCATCTATCCAGTCCCAATCTTTGAAGTGTGATGCGCTGAAAGGGGATAAACCCTCTGCAATTTATTATGATCTCCATAGTTGCTATTATTTCCAAGATGAGCTCAGAAAGTGAGGACTTTCTCGTATGCTGGAACTGTAGGTTGCCTCTTTCTCGTTGTCTTGTTTTTGGGGCCCTTTTACGAAACAACTGAAACATGGGTAGTCCTTAGTGAAAGGTCCAAAGTAGCTAGGAAAATGTAAGGACCTACCCAGTGAAACAGAGCCCTTGAGATTCTATAGGAAATTGGAAATGTTAGAGTACACTGCAAGTTGTAAACACTATTTTTTCATTACTACAAGATGTATTCACTGTTATGGATTACCTTATTGGGGCTAAGTTTGGAACCTCTATTGGATATGCTAATTTGGTTGCCAACATAGTTCTACCGAAAGCTACACATAACTATTTTTCACTTGAGATAAAGATGGACATAATGTTTTCAAAGATGTGAAATAAGTCAACTACACAATCTTCTTCCAATATTTCATAAAATCCACTTCCTTCCAACAATTCATCGAGTCCAATGAACCATTTTCATGGAGACATTTTCACCTAAGCAATTTTTTGGACATTTTCACGAGATTTTTCATTAAAATATTTTCATGGGGAATTTTCACACAACATTTTCATAGGGCATTTTCACTGAGACATTTCACACAACATTTTCATGGAGACATTTTCATTAAGGCATTCCTCTACATCCCTAATCTATGAGTTCACACGACATTTTCATGGAGACGTTTTCATTAAGGCATACCTATACATCCCTAATCTATGAGTTCAACCTAATCAACCTAATCAAGTGGACATGTTCCTTCTCCCCCTCTTTGTAATTTATTTCATCTCTATTCTTTTATTCTAATATGAACAATTCACCGTATTTACTAAAACCTCTCAAGAGGAGACCTAACAAAGTAACCCTAGATAATCTTTGTGAATATATAGAAGCCAAACTTCAAACAGAGTTAGAGATAATGCTTGATAATAAGTTTAGATCCTTCGAAGCAAGATTCAAAAACAGATAGACAATACAGTATTAGAATTGGAGAGTAATTTGCAAAAATAAGATTAAGTTACAAGAAATGAAAAAAAAAAAAAAAAAAAAAGACAATCAACCCAACTCAAAGAGACGTCAATAATCTAGAAAATATTAATATGATATGATTAAAGAGTTAGAAGAAAAGATAAATATTGAATTTGACCCTAACTAATTTGGAAGGTAATTTGGATATCAAACTCATCAAAGAGGAAATGAATAATCTTATAGAGTTTGACCACGAGTGGAACAAAAAAACTTTGAACCTCATAATTTTTGGTTTAAAAGAGAAGAAAGATGAGGACTTGCTAGAACTAGTCGAGGAATAACTACATAATAAATTACAAATTAAAACAATGTCTCATACAATCAAATAGACTAGGAAAAATAATTGAGCATAAAGATAGGTTAATTCATGTTAAGATAATCTCTAATGACCATAAATATGACATACTTGATAAAACTCCAAGTTTAAAACGGGCAAGAATATTTATAAATGAAGACCTCATTCCAAAATACCAAGCTAAATTAAGGAAGGAAGTTCAAAAGGTAAAATAAGTCAAAATGGAAAGAAAGCGTGCAATAATTAAGAACAAAAACACTATTATTTGATATAGAAACCAAAAAGATAATAATAAATAGGAATTTGGGACACTCTAGATCCTCTCTTGGAATTTTTGTGGCTCTCCATGGAGCAAAGGGTTCATGTTAAGTTGGATCCCAAGTTAGATTGATATTATATTTCTATTGAAACTTGGGATCATGAAAAATCTAAGGCCCCTAACATGAAAGGACTTGTCTTGTGATCGATATGAAACAAGAGATATAACTTTCAATTAGTACATGTGGATGGAGATAATCCTAAGAAGATTTATATAGAAATATGTCATTCCACACTTATTTTCTCAACCTTCTATAAGAAAAACAATTTAGATCAAAATTGTCCTTACAATGGCTTAGAACGATATATTTGCAGGCTAAGAAATGAAGGCATTATCCTCTTGATAGGACACTTTAATGCTAGAACAACAACTAATTAAGCTATTATTTTAAGCAATGATTTCAACCCTAATCCTCCATGGCTAGATGAGGACATCATTTTAGCTAGTAGATACAAAAAAAACTCTAAAGACTTGGTTGAGAATTTGTTCATTACTAAGCTAATCAAGCTCTGCAATTCTCAAGCTCTAATGATTTGCACATGGTATAATGAAGTGACCAAAATCCAAACAAATGACTTGTATTTATGAGCTTGACAACAGTGTCATAGATTCTGTGATATCCGATATCCATATGTACAATCGAATAGTAAATTGACATCTTAAACGACCATGAGACTGACTTTGATCATGCACAAAACCCCATTGAAGAGAATTATGGTAATCAAAAGCACTTGATCTCTAACAAAAATAAGGCTAGTTTTTACAAAAAAAATAAATAATGAATTAAATCTCATATCAAATAAGGACAATATCGAATACCTCTATCACAATTTTACAATGACCTTCTCCACTTCCATTAGCAGGAACTATATTGAGGTGTTATGTAAAAAGGAAAATAGAACGACCATCATTTGGTATAACAAAAAGTGTAAGATTGTTAGAAAATCCATTAGTGATTCTTCCAATGAGTCCTTAAAATCTATCAAGATAAAGAGGATTGATAACCTAGTTAAAATGAAAAAATGGTACTATATAAATATGGATCAAGACAAGCATTTTTGCCTCTCTAAGCTAGATCCTAAGAAATTATGGAAGCAAATTTTGAATCGTAAAACTTAAGAACAATATGGTTCTCTTGATAAATGAGAATTCCTACCTTACAAACCTTTATGAATCCCTTGACGTATGGACAATATCCAAACCCTTTCTACAAAGAAAAATATTTTTTCTTTAGAAGACATAGAGTTTGGGGTTAAGAAGCTCACAAATGAGAAAATTAAAGACATCGAAGTCTACCAAGCATAAATCTTAAAAATTGGAGGCCCTATCCTCATCCCTCACATCCACAATCTCTTCAATTTAGCAATCAAAAGATCTTCAATTTAGAAGTCAAGAAGGGCTTCACTAAACCCTAAACTCAGCTTCATTGTACATATTCTTAAAGATGAGGATAAAAACAATCTCTCTAATCATAAGACCATTATGATGAGCCCCCTTCTATCCAAGTTATATGGAATTATTTTGGAAAACAAGATAATTGTATGGCTAAAAAGCCACATAAAAAGAGCTAAAGGCCAAGGCAAATTTAGGAGCTATCATTCAATTATGGATCACCCTGTTACACTTGGGATCATTGTGAAGGAGTGTTGCAATAATAAACAAATCTCCTATGTTGTTTCGTTGACTTTATAAAAAAAAATTGACACAATGCCCAAGGACTAACCTTCGAAATAGATTAGAAGAGATAAAAGTTCCTTTCAAGTTAAGAACTATTACGATAAGGTTGTATGAGAACACTATTTACATGTTTAGGAACATTAAGGGCCAACTAGTAGCAATTAATTGTAAAGTAAGAGTTAAGCAAGGTTGTCGTCTTCCCCCTACCCTTTTTGGCATATATACATCAACAAGTTTGATGGTTGTTTGGAAGAAACAAGTTGTGTCGACTCAATTCTAGCCAGTATAGTCATGATCCTTCTTCTTCACGTTGATGATATTGTTCTTAGTGATGAGTCCTTGTGATATCAATAGACAACTAAAAATTCTCAAGGATATTTACTCCGGGACAAGTATGATTGTTAACACTAACAAAACAAAGATTATAATAATTAAATCCAGAATATCAGTTACGCTAATTTTTTGTATAATGACAATACCTTGGAGGAAGTGACTTCATACAATTATCTCATAATTGATCTTCACCACAAGATAATTATGGTCTTGAAAACAATTGTAAATCAACCAACCTTTGGTTATGGAATAAGAAGAAACTCCTCTTTGAGACTCACGACACACTTGTTAATCTTATATGGTTGTGAAGTTTGGAGTTGCAAAATCTCCAAAGAATCATGGATAAAGATAGAGAAAATCCAAAAGTGTTTTATAATGTATAATCTCAAAACTAAAGGCAATACACCCTTTATTATCCTCTACAAGTGAATCTTTCCCCCCATTGAGAGCACGACTATGACTAGGGACCTTATGTACAAGAACAAGATAAACAACATAGAAGACAAGGGGCTTCATAAGATTCTTTCAAACTCTAGTCAAAACCACATGCGACTAACGCACGGTTGGCATAAAGATGTTAAATCTTCGTTAAATCATTGGAAAATCAAAGAACATGTCACATTGTAGAACATCAACAATATTAAAAATATTATATCTAGATTTAAAGAGATTGTGTTGCAATAAAGAATTAGAGAATAAAAGAAAATTGAGATACTATAAGGAGGTGCTCAATCCTAATCTATAAGATCAAAAATATATCTCATTTTTTCCTAGTGTAAAGAAGAAAATCAACATTGCTAAAATAAATAACAAACTTTCACGAATAGGGCATTAAACAATTCCTAAAAGATTATGTGTCAAAACAATTTGTCATCCTTGTGACACTAAAAGGGTTTAAAATGAAAAAAATCTCTTAAAATGTTTTGCATACACCCACATTAAATTACAATTTTAAGATATTTGTTACAATACCAACCCTCCTAACTTTTTAATTCATCAAAACTCCAATGATTTAGTAATGCTTCTCTTGAAGTTTTTAGAATGCAAATAAAATTCTAAAAAAAAGCAAGTAATTCCTTACCTTTCTTATGGTCCAATAGACCAACTTTAATTTTAGTAAACATTAACCACCACCATATTAAATATTATATTAAACAATTTTAAATAATTAATTTCAAAGCTAATGAGTAAAATAAAAATTCAAAACATGTACTAAACACAAAGTCCTCACGTATAACATGATGCAAACTGTGTGATAAGTAAAAAATTAATAAACAATCAAAACAAAAAGTAATGAAAACAATAATTCAGTTTGGTATAAAAATTGGTACTTTTCCAACTAGTTAACAAACTGATTTTTTTTCTCTTCTTTCCTAAACAATTGACCTCTGATTGAGCTGTGTATATATCTTTGCACGACATTCTAGTTCATCATTTTTTATTGATTATTCCTTCATTGATTAAAACATACAATTCCCACAATTTAGTTGGCACGAACCTATTTTAATATTTGAATTTGTTTAGCGATGTCACCTTATCCAATAAATTATAGTACACAATAAATTAATGAAATCGTTCTAGCGACCAAGTAATTTAAACATTGCAAATTGTAATCATATAAAAACGAATTACAGTCAATGAATGGTGCAAACTTCTGCAATTTATTTTAATAGAATTTTCATCACATAAATATTGCTGAAAATGAAAGTTGGGGTATATGGAATATTTCATTGTAATTCTCCAACAGGTGCCTCATTCAGCCAGAGAAAATGAATGAAGTCATACAGCTTTGCACTCACGCTTACCTGAAAAAACAAACAAAAATAGAACTAAAGTAATCTAATTGCTTGCCAGAAAGGAAAAACAAACAGGCTATTATATGCAATTGAAGACAACTAAAAAGAGATTGCCCACCTTATAAGGTGTTGGGTTTAACTCGCGCATGTGATCGGGCCGCATTTCAGCTAGATGTCTTAGACATCGCTCCCTAATTTCATTTAGTGTTGGCAAGGATTCCCGTTTTTTACCTTCACACGATCCATCATAAATTTTTACAGTAATTACAAACGTTCAGAAGATTGCAAAGGCCATTTTTGTTCACATATAAAAAGATCAACTACTTACCTGGAAACTAAGTCGTAAGTGTTACGTACCTATTAACATTGATAAATTACAATCCACATCTAAGAAGTATTAGCACAATGTCCTAACTCTAATTGACACATCAATATGCGTGGGTATCATCTTAGCAATTTTATTTATAAATTTGGAGGAGAATCTAGGGTGAGTTGAGGCTTCCAGGGATTTTGAATTTTGTTTTCTTGGCACAAAATTTAGGGTTTATGTTCTGTGAACAATGCAATATGTTCGTCATCAAGCTTATGATAGCACTAAAGGGTGGGGGCAACCTCCTTCCTCAAATCATTCAAGTTCTCCCTTAATTCCAAAAATGAAGGTTACTAATTGCATGGGATAAATATTTTAATGTGAACCCATCAAGGATGTTGCCTAATGTTTTGTGCCAAAAATATGTTATGTTTTGTAGCTTGAACAAGAGTGTTTGAATGGGAAGATTCTAATGGTGATCTAAGTCATTGGACACGTCCAACATGTGCCCTTAGTGTGTCCTGAAAATAGGACATGTGTCTTGCACAGAAAAGAGCCCGAGCTCATGTTTTCTCATACAAGTTGCAGCTATGAGGTGTTTCGATGTGCAATTGAGGGTTATTTTGCCTTATGAATGCTATTTAAAGAGGTCCGCACCCCCTCCATTTCACCCACCCTAGTAATTAATGGTAATATTAGAATATAATTTAATATTACACAGAAAAGAGCCTGGGCTCATGTTTTCTCATACAAGTTGCAGCTATGAGGTGTTTCGATGTGCAATTGAGGGTTATTTTTCCTTATGAATGCTATTTAAAGAGGTCCCCACCCCCTCCATTTCACCCACCCTAGTAATTAATGGTAATATTAAATTATATTCGCCTCCCTAATTGTTTCAGGATGTTTGAGAGTGGTTCCAACCTCATTGGACTTCATATGAAGAAAGTAGAATTTTAGGTCTTGTTGCCGTCCTTATACACACTTGCAAACGTGAGCTAAAACCGGCTCACTTAGTGTGTCCTTGGAGACACATTGCCTAGGTTCACAGCCCACGCTATCACTTTGACCGGAACCTCTTCCGTCTAGGCTCACTCCTAGGAAAGCCAAGGGGGGTAGTCCCTAGTTTCTAGATTAGTTTTAGAGTTAAGTTCTAGGAGTTAGTTTTAATTCGTTAAGGCCTGGGGGGATTCTAACCTAAGATGCACAAGTAGCAATGCAAGATGCAAGGGTTAGTATGTCAAGCAAGACCTTTCCTAGGGCAACTAAGACTAGTGCCTAAGATTGGGCAAGGGGTCAACTAAGTTAAAGGGTTGTTCATTACAAGTAGATTACAATATTACTTACAAAAGAATAACTTGATCAAATAAATATTAGATACAAGATTTACAATTCAAAGAATGCTAAAATACAAGAAGCAGCTAACCACTTTGTTTATATGTGTTTGTGCAGGATATAAAAAAAATTAAAGAATCACATAACATTATCATCAAAGCATCAAGATCATCATCTTCAATACATCAAAAAGAAGATTTATAAAGTTAAGCACAAGTATCAAGGATGAGGATCAACCACTCTTAATTATTAAACCCACAAGTATTTAGAAATTTAGATCCAGGGTTGAGTTATTAAGCTTTCTTAAGGTTATCAATTTTTATTAAGCTTTCACCAAAGCCTCCTCCTATTGCCAAATAACTGTTGGATGCTCAATAAGTGTTGCCACCTTAGCTTCGCAGGTCAGCCCTAAGACAAGAGTACTTCCCGGAGAGGACACATCCTGTGTGCCGTGAGACAGTCCCCTACCTACACCCTCCGTTGTTTTCCTCAAGTCCCATTTTAGATGGTGAAGATGGTGGTCTAAGGTACCCTAAAGAGTCTATTAAGTTATTATATAAGTTAGGTAGACTTTTAGGAGTGTTTAGGAGTGTTTTAAGAGTTTTATGACACTTTTTTATGGTGATTTAGTGACTTGGCCGAAACTCACTTCAACCTTAAAAGTGTGTTGATTTGATTATGAGATCAAGAGCATTACCACATGCATATGTCACTTGATTGCACAATCAGATAGCTTGAAAAAAAAACAAGGGCAATAACAACTTGCCAACCAATAGAGGAGAAGCAATCACACTTATATTAGATTCAAGAGCATTCAATGTGTGAAAAAGATAAAGATTTAGATGTTGCCTACTTATCAACTTAGAAACAAGTTACTTCAAGCATATGGCATTAAGATCTATGCAATGAAGAAGAACACCATCTACTTATTAAAGCAATTAAACATCAAAGATTATAGATCTAAGCATGGAACATAAAGATAAACATTTAGTGAACTAAACATGCATAAGATCTAGTTAAGTTGATTTAGGTGCCCAATAGGCTTAAGCTACAGAATTATTAAGTGTATTAGATCTAGATCTAGAACAATTATAACATTAAGCATTTAGATCATAATCACATATTAAAACTCTAACCTAACCTTTTGGGGTATTCCTCTCCCAAATAGGTAGACAATTAAATTAGCTTGCTTAAATTAGAAAATATTGAGAAAATGAAGAAACAAGCAAGCAAGAGATACAGCTAAGGAAAGAAAGAGGCAAGCAAACCAAGCAAACAAGAAGCAACTCCTACCCCACGTCCTAGGGTTTGGGAGATACCCTTTATCTCACAAACCCTCACGTCCTAGCTCAAAAAGGGCAAAAAAAT
>SNQJ01S0001415.1:53430-90649 GCA_010110895.2 Picea sitchensis | reverse complement strand
ATTACCGACTTGATTAATCCTCAATGGGGATTAATCTAATAATAAAAATAATAATAATGACATGATTAATCCACAATGGGGATTTAATCCAATAACAAAATAATAAGAATGCTCTTCGCAGTTACATTATTTCAACACTAACAAGTAACAAAGGACCGTTTGCAACCTATGTACTAGTCATAAAACTGAATTTCAAGCTCCATTTTGAAGGCTTCCTTTTTTTCTTGATGCTATAATTGCCTTCTTTTCCTGCTAACACTGAATTGCAAAGATGCTTGTTTTACAATTGTCGTAATATTTTAAGTAGCCAAAGATTGGGACAAATAGATAGGATAAAACCTTGGTGTTATTTACCACTATCCATCCCTATTAATCAGTTATGTACGAAAATATACTAAAACAAATTTTCATGGATCCCTTGTCCTAATAGCAGAAACATTGCTAATTTCTGGTAAACATCTTTGCTTTCCATTCAGTATTAGCAAAATTAGTTCATTCTGAACCTTACATTAGTTTCTCTTAAATCATTTCCCTTTCATATTGTGATTTGCCACGAATCCACTGATAGTAAACCTGGATATAAAGAATGACCTCAAAGCACAAACAGACTGATAATTCAAACTAAAACATAGCTTGTACCTGAGATTCCTGACCAGTAGCACTTATAAAGTTCCTCCACTCGTTGTGGCACTACATATGCTCGTTTAGATTCATTGAATGGGTGCCTGCATAAAATTCTCTCCCGTTCCTGTCCATTGAAAGTAACCAAGTTAGGAAGACAAATAGTTTTCCAAAGGAGTAAGTAGGTCTGAATTCTATCAAGTAGATGAAAATACATCAAGTGGAATCTACTGTGATTGCCTAACAATCCTAGAGGAACACAATGATTAGATGACCCAAAAAGATGGAATCTGGAAAAGAACTCTACTAGAACTGACAATTGCAAATTTATGTGAGAGAAATATGATTCCTTTCTTGCCATGATTTCTATGAGTCAAATATTGGATTGAGGACAAAACGGAATACTGTCTTAAAAAATATCTTCTTCCGGAATACTTGATGTGAATCCCCCTGGGATACACTAATCAAGGGAATGCAGGTTCACTCATAAATTATGACAGATATAATTAAAAGTACAGATAATACTGCACCATTGTTTTATCAGTTTGGACTGACCTTAAGGCATTCTCTTAAATGTTAACCAAAAATGATAAAAGTCAAGCCTCTTTTAATCCAATGAACCATCAATAAGTTGTTTCCTTACAGTCAATATTACCTGATAAATTCTAGACAATATCAATTTCCAACCATGGGATCCAGATAAACTTGCTATTTGCTAAGGAATGTTTCCAATCATCAAGGGAATGTAGGTCACCCACATTTCTCTCATTAAATGAGAAAAATACGATTCCTTTATTGCCATGATTCATGTGAACCAAATGTTGGATTGACAAAATGTGATACTGCTTAAGAAAAAATTCTCTTCCTCAATAGCACACTTGTGTGAGGATACTCTTTGGGATATACTAATCAAGGTAATGTAGGTTCACCCTGTTACAACAAAATCTAGCACCCTATATGATGTAAAGTCCCAAGCATCAACGAACTAGTCTTGTGCAACTCAGGAAGGCTACTGACTATTACCTTGGTAACTCTTCCTCTCTCTTTTAGTTGGCTCTTCTCCAACTCAAGGGAGGTATCCCTAAATAAGATTGCTAAGGATATGGAGTGGAGGGGGCTTGGGCAGGCTAGGTGATATAGGAAGAGTAAGCCTTAACAAAATGTATGATTGTTGTAGTATATGAAATGGGAAGGAAATGGAAATGTGACAAGGACTAGATAGGAATGAAGGACAAGAACAAGGGATGAAAAGAGATGAAAGTAAACTGGTGCCTATCAATCGTGGACGAACGAAGTCAAAAAGTACTACACAAATGGAGGGACTCGATTTGTCACATTCACAACAACTTCAATGAAGGCCTCTAGTGATGAAAGGGTTTTTTTCCACCTCCAACCACCTCATGGTGAAAAATCTATTTGATACATTCACCCTTTTAAATTATATGACCTCAAGGGTAAGGAACTAATGTGTGTTACAATTTACCCTTAGGGTGTTTGCTAGAAATTTAAATAGTCGAGAGATTGAATTGTATACAGCACAGAGTTCACTTTGAAATAGTCGAGTGATTGAATTGTATAAAGGGCAGAGTTGCAAGAAGCCCTTTCTGTTGTAAACTCAATTGTAATCCAGACCTACCTTTAAGGGGGGAATATATATGATTGTCAAACTTCAAGTTTTGACAACAACGAGCAACAACAGTCTGTAGATGGAAGACTTAAACAAATGAATTGCCAAATGGGAAACAACAATCAGTAGATGGCATACTTAGACAAACCAAACGCCAAATGGATTTGGGATTTGAGCAGCTCCAGCAGGACACCTGGTTTACTACTCAATCGTTATTTGGCAGAATTATGGTTTAGTTGAATCATACAAGTTGATGACTGGGATACTGTTTGACACTATTTTTGTGTCAGGTTTTAGAGGAATATTGTGGACATTATGTTCACTTGGATGGCCATTCGACCTAGCAGAGGACAGTTGTATCCTTTTGCATTGTTGCTTGGCATTTGATTGAGTTGTCGACCATTTTTCAGGGATGTGTCAGACTAGCATTTGATTCACTTCTCATGGTTCTCTCTCATCATATTAGAGTTCACATAAGCGAACAAATTACAGGCATTCTGGCTCACAAATTCTATGAATTTCAACATCCAGATTTGGCAGTTTTTCAAGTAGTTCTTCATTGAGGCTCAGCTCAGGAGTTTCAGCATGATGACTTGGAGATGTACTAGTTTATGCACCTGCTTTGTTGGTATTATCGTTTAGGCTTATGATTGAGTGGGGGGGGGTGGGATTGTTAGCCTATGATACCCTATACAATCTTAAGTCCTACACCACCTTTGTACATTTCACATTATCTTATATAGTTTTTATCCTAAGTGTGTTCTAAATCCTACTTTGCATCCTCCTTGTATTATATCTTGATGAGGTGTCAGTGTGAGAGAAAATCAAGTTTAAGAGGTGGTTTCATTCATGCATTATATATTTGTATCATTGGAATGAATACAGTGTGTAGAATATGGCTTGAATCCTTTTCAACCAAGTTCTTGTGTCTCTTGTCCTGTCTTGTGCTCTATTTCTTAACAGGGTTCAGAAATAACTTTGGCAACCAACTTCAAGGACAAAGGAAAGTTTACCAACAAGAATGAAGGAAAAACAAGGAAGGAAGCAGCAAGAAAAATCACTTGGGTAATCAAAATTCTTTCAAATGTTACTATTGAGAAATGTTCGAGCATAGAAAGAAAAATTGTCGAAAATGATCATATGATGGGAAACATAACTAAGGGCCAAAGAAGCAAGCCAATATTACAAAGCATAAGGAAAAGGAATATCTCTATGTTCATGGCACATGATAAGGAAGACAATGTTTAAACATATGCTTGGTATATAGATTGAAGCGAATCTCCTCATTTTACCAATATGAGAGATTGGTATATTAATTATGTTGCAAATGAATTTGCTAATGATCATGTGTTGTTTGGTGGTGGGGAGGAATACAAAGTTGATGGAAAAGGTAATGTGCAAAGATAACCCTATTAGGTAAAAAGATGGCATTTCTTAATGTTCACTATGCTCTAGGAATGGATAAGAATCTACTTTATACTAGTGAAATTATGAAACGGAACCCCCACTTACATGTGATTTTGAACAATCACAAATGTTACTTTTGGGATAAGGTCAATAAGAAAACACTTGCTCTTGGTATTGAAGAGCATGGGATTTTCAAGCTAGCTGATATAAGAGACACTAACGAGTATGCTCTAATGGCCAAGAGTGATCAAAATAGCAGTGGAATTTGGCATCAAAGCTATGGGCATTTGAATTTGAGATCTATTTCCTTTCTGACTTAAGAAAGTTTGGTTGATAACCTCCCAGATATAAAAAATCACCAAGGAACTTGTGGAGCATGTTAGGCTAGTAAGCAACACAGGGCTCCTTTTTAGGAAGGGCAAGTTTGGAGCGCTAAGGAAGTTCTTCAATTGATCGATATTGACATTCGTAGGCCTCTGAAGACAACATCATTGTCTAGGGCCAGGTATTTGTTTGTAGATGACTTTTCTAAGAAGATGTGGTTGTGGGGAAGAATTTTGCTCTAAGGATCTTGATTTCTATACTCAATAAGGCATTCAGAGACAGCACACTACACCCTACACTCTATAGAAAAAGGGAGTGGAAGAAAGGAGAAACCATATTATTATGGAGATGGCTAGGTGTATGTTCGAGAACAAGTTTGCTCCTTACAAGTATTGGGCAGAAGAAATATGCACATCAATGTATCTTTCGAACCAATCTCCAACAAAAGCAGTACATAAGAATATTTTAGAAGCGGTATTGTTTGGACAAAAACAACATGCAAGTCATCTCAATGTTTTTGGTTTAGTAGTATATGCATGGGTTCCTAAAGAAAAACAAACTAAAATTGATGCAAAATTCCCAAAAAAGATGCTCAGTAGGTACAATGACAACCATAAATCTCATAGGTTGGTTGATGCTAAGACCAACATAGTATGTCTTAGCCATGATGTGTCGCTGATAAAAACACAAGGTTGTTCCAGAAGAAATCAGATCTGAAAGTTGCTGAAAATGAAGAGGATATGGCTGGAAAGATAGATTCAATGGATGGGGCAAATCAACAGCTTACAAGAAGTAGGGATCACCTTTCTTTCAGCATGATTCTCATCAACTTTTCAGGCAAGAGAATGCCAGAAATAGCTCAAATCAGCACGAAATCAGCGTTGTTTTGCAACAGCAAGAGGGAAAGAAAAGAACAAAGTGGTGTTACAACACCTATAATGATGCTCACTTGGATACGCTACCCAATATGAGCCAGGAAGGTAGGCCAAAAAGAGCATCTGCTTCAGTGAATTATAATGATCATGCTCATTGGGGTGAGATGGCTGGTGTGAGTCAGGAAGGTAAACCAAAAAGAAGTAAGACATATAGTATGATAAATTATGCTTTAATGGCTAACATTCAAAACTATTTTGAGCCTCGCATTTATGAAGAAGCTAAAGGCAGCCTAAAATGGGAAAAGGCTATGCAAGCCAATATGGAGACTTAGGTGAAGAATCAATGAGCCAGGAAGGTAGACCAAAAAACGCATCTGCTTCAGTGAATTATAATGATCGTGCTCATTGGGGTGAGATGGCTGGTGTGAGTCAGGAAGGTAAACCAAAAAGAAGTAAGACATCTAGTATGATAAATTATGCTTTGATGGCTAACATTCAAAACTATTTTGAGCCTCGCCTTTATGAAGAAGCTAAATGCAGCCTAAAATGGGAAAAGGCTATGCAAGCCAATATGGAGACTTTGGTGAAGAATCAAACATGGGCTCTCACAAAGTTACCTCCAAGGAAGAAACCCATTGGTTGCAAATGGATCTATAAAGTCAAGTACAAGGCAGATGGAATGCTTGATAAGCATAAAGCAAGGCTGGTTACAAAGAGCTTTGCTGAAAAGGAAGGGATTAACTATGAGGAGATATTGCTCCTATTACAAAAATGGGTACAATCTGCTTGGTTTTCTAGCAATGGCTGCACAAGTTGGCCTGAAACTACATCAAATGGAGGTGAAGAGTGCCTTCCACAATTGTGATCTAGAGGAAGCAGTATACATATACCAACCACAGGGATTTCAAATTCTAGAGAAGGAACAACTAGTATTCAGATCGAAGGAAGCTCTTTATGGGATGAAGCAAGCTTCCCAAGCATGGTACATCAAAATCGACAAATATTTGAGAGAGCAAGGATTAAGAAGATGTCCTTCTGACTCCAACCTCTACGTCAAAAGAAAGAATCATGATGTGATAATTCTAGTAATATATGTTAATGACATCATCATCATAGGAAGCAAGGCAGAAGCAACTACAAAGGTAAAACATGAGTCATGTTTAGCTTTTGACATGACCTCTTTAGGCCTCCTACATTATTTCTTAGGCGTAGAAGTTCAACAAACATATAATCAGGTTTTTACAAACAAAATAGGCCAAATGATTGTCAGACAGATTCAGGGTGGCAGATTGCAAAATCTCATCTACACCTATGGACCAAACTGCAAATGTTTTCAACAAGTCTCTTGGCCGAGATATATTTGTAAAATCTGGTTACAAACTTGGACCTGTTACCCCTTAGTTTCACTTCAATGTATCTCATTTTCTTCGTCGGATGTGATCCATCATATGCAGAGATCTTGTGCCTACCTCGGTGCTGTCAGAGCTTAGAGTACTATGATCAGATGTGCCACCATAATGCCTTGTACTATTGTATCATGATCAGCCAAAAGTGTGACCATTTTGTACTCCATGTGTTGTATTGGACCATGCTTAGAAGATCTATGTAAACTATTTTTTATCTAGGTGGTTTCTCTAGACCCTTTGTGGTTGGTCATGGCCCATCCTCTTAGTCCCCGTTTCAAGATAGTCAAATCTCCTATGGCTTTGCTAACTATCTCCTGGTGGTCATTTATGGTCAACGTAGGTACGTGGGGGTCTTGGAGTGGATCTACTAGGATACATGACTTAGAGAGCTCCTATGTTTTTTCACTTTACCCTTGTGTAAAAGTGTTGCTCATGTATTGTAAATTTTGTCATACATATAGAGCACACTTATCGTATTGTAAATTTTGTCATACCTATAGAGCACACTTATCTTATGCCTAAGCATGGATCCCCTTATGTATTTTCCACAATGTCCATGGACTCTTGGCATGTAACCATGCTCTGAGATCACTCTACAGATTCTCATGCAGAGACACATTTACTGAGGCACTTTCACAGTTCCGGAGGTAGTTCACAATGCCCTAGGCACTTGTCACAATTCCCTAGGAAGTTTGGGGGCTTTTATTCATGTATTGGACCTCTCTTGCCATGCCACGTCTTGAATCTTAGAGCACTCAACTTGTTCACACGTTTGGAGGCATTTTTCACATGATTTGATGAGTCGAATGCCTTGAAGGATGCATTTACTAGCTGTTTGGTCTGCCATGTGGCACATGTGGGCCTCCCTTGACTTGAGGACATGGTTTGCATGATGTGTGGGGGAGTTCACACCTTGGAGACTTCCCATCTAGCCGTTGGAGACTATTTTGGTGAGCCAACCCTTTTTTTATTACCTCACGCATGCCACATGTGTGGACTTTCCACTCTTTGAGCATAGACGTCGACACTCTTGTTGACCATTCTTCATGGGAGAGGTAAATTGCCATGTTTTGAGGACATCACCTAGCATTTGGGAGAGACATTGAGCACTCTTGGATCCTATTTCGACCTCCTTATTAGGGCGCCTCCTCTCTTAGAGGAAACATTGTACATGTGGCACGTCTATTTTTGTATTCTATGTATTTCTTGACTTAGTCTCCATTAGTTAGTTGGAAGACAAGTCAATTTTTAGATCTCTTAGGCTAGATCTAAGGAGATAGAAAATATTATTGAATGAGATGATTGACGAAGCCTCCTCTATAAAAGAGGCTCCTCCTCTCATTCCAATTGGTTGTTGTTGTTAGCTACTTTTGAGAATACAATTTTGTCGAATATCTACCTATTGAGGCGTTGGTGTCAATTCTTGGAGCTCTCCTATCTTGGTTTACATTTAGGGCAGATTTCAAGGACGTTCCAGAAAGATTTTGGGGATGTTCTGGGCATATTTCAGCATTTTTCTAGGCAAAGTTGGGAGATATTCCAGGCATATATCTTTAGTTTTGAAAATCATGGAAATTAATGACTAGATAACATGATCATTTTTCCCATCCATTATTTTTGTATTGCACTGAATCTAAATCTCTTATACAAGTTGTTGCTCAAAACATGGGTTTTGTATGATGGGTTTCGATTTGGGTTTCTAGTGATTTAAATATTGTATTTTCAGCAACAAAATTGTTGAGATTTGGGTACCTTGGAAAGTGGTCCCCTTGAGTTATTGAGTGTCTAACTAAAAGGGGGAAATATTTGACCCTCACCACTTTAATTTATGTTATAAAGTCAAAGTGACTTTATTTCACTTAAGTCACAAAGTGACTTTAATAACATAAAGTGACTTAGGAGACTTAAGCCATTTTGGAGATTTAATCTCCACCATTGATTGGAGTTTTGGCCTAAGATCTAATCTTGGCCACTAGTTTCCTAGGTTAGCCTAAGGATGAGGCTAAAGAAGAGAAAGGAGGAAAAAGGGCAGTCATTGTTCACTTGAGAGATTTGAGTGAAGGAGAGGGGAAGAGAAGAAGGGTTTGGAGAAGAGGGCACACCTTTGAGAAGGAGGGGCACAAAGCTTGAGGAAGGATGCACTTAGTGTGAGGAGGGCGCATGAGATGAGGTTGGGTGCATCTTGAGAGGAGGGCGCACATCCTTGAGAAGGGGCGCATCTAGCTAAGGGGTGCACAAGACTTGAGAGGGGGCGCACAAGCTCAAGGAGGAGGGTGCACCAAGAGATTTGGGCGCATTTAGCAAGCAGGCAAAGCAAGGGGCGTATTCATCCTAGAGGGGCACAAATCCCAAGGAGGGCGCACTTTCCAAGGAACTCCCAAGCTAGGCTTTGGTTATCAAATAACTGGACAGCCGGGACTTATTCACTTACGATATTTGGCCTACACTTATCAAAAAGATCTAATGAATTACGATGGCCTGTTAATTACTTCAAAAAAGTATGATCACTGAATTACGAGTTTGATCCATTTTGTTTAGCAGAAATATGGGTATTCCTTGCTTTTTGTCAAAAGATTATCTCTTCACAAATATTGTGTCAACCAACCCCCCATTTCATGGAACCCTTTATCACTCCACTCGGGATCATTACTTTCCAAAGGGAATTTACTCATAGGTCCTATGGGAACTGGCCGATCCTATTTGGTCAAAAGTATAGCAAAGAAACTCTTATGTTCCTTTAATAAAAATATCTTTGAACAAGTTTTTGTATGGTAAGTATTTCAATTACCCCCCGGAGTAGTAGAATTATTAAACTGAATTTTTAATTTGGCAATAGATAAAATGCGACAATTCCATCTTAACTTGGAATTGGCAAAAAGAATGTCTCCTTGTATAATATGGATTCCAAACATTCATGAACTCAATGTCAATGACTTAACTCACGATTTCCTTGATTTCAACTTAAGTGACTCTTTCCTTCGTTTATTAGTGAGCCATCTCTAGAGATTATGATAGAGATTCTATTAGAAATATTCTGTTATTGCTCCGACTCATATCCCCAAAAAGTGGATCCAGCCCTAATAGCCCCAAATCGATTAGATAGATCGACAATATTTGAATGCTTGTTATCCCACAAAGACAAAGGGAATTTCCTATTATTTTATGTAGTAAAGGTTCTACTCGGAAAAAGAGTTGTCCTGTTCGGATGAATTTGGATCTAGAACCATAAGTCCTGATGCACGAGATCTAGCAGCACTAGCCAATGAAGCCTTAATAATAAGTATCACCCGAAATAAATCCGTTATAGACACTAATACAATTCGATCAACTCTTTTTAGGCAAACTTGTAATTGGAAATTCATGGAGAATCAAAGATTGGATCCGGCCAAACTTATGAAAGACTTATCTACAAAGTAGGGAAGGCTTTTATACAAAATACACTAGAAGGAATTCTCCCCTGAATCATCTATTTATCTACCAAAAAGGAATTATGAAGAAAAGGTTTTGTTATTTGTCCTAATGGTATTTAGAACCTTCGATTGTCAAAACAACTATGAAGGAATTGACCATACTTCCCCATATTTTAGGTTGCTTCTGGCTTCTGATCAGCGGCTCGAGATCTTGGTCTATATCGGAACGAAATATCAAGAATTGCATTACTCTCGATAGAACCGCTGAGCATGATCTCGATCTAACTTCTAGTCTTTTAGAAAGTATTCTAGTGGAATTTCCATGGTTAGGAAGATTTCAGGGTTCGTTCGATAAGGATCAGAGCACTTTCGCTCCTCAGCCCAAAACGAAATCATCTAGATATGATACGAATTCTTAAAGAATATGAATTAAATTTTCTACAAGAAACTCTTGACAAAAAACAAAAAGAAACTTTCGACACAAAACAAAAAGAAACTCTCGAAAGTTTCTTTTTGTTTTGAGTCGACCCAAAACAAATGGATAGGGATATGGATGAAGAATTCATAAATAACATAGTTTGGGCTCCTAGGATATGGCGTCTTAGTTTTCTTTGCAATAATCGATTCGATCGTACAAAAGAGGTACAGAAAGACGTATAAAAAGACCCAAATCATTTAGATTCAGACGTACTGCATCGTTTAAAAAAGGCAGATGATATGATCTAAAATTTCTATAAAATATCCTAATCCGATGCAATATAAATCCTCTAAGAAACCCATGTTCTTTCTAGAAGGACGATTCCTTTGGGATCCCTTCCTATTTCAAGAACAATGCCTTGTGTTTTCACACCGAGAATTTTTCACAAATGAAGAACTACTGAAAAGTCTTTATATTACTTATGGTTCAATGAGAAGAACATCAAAATATGGTTTTTCCCTAAAAAATGTTACTACCATTTTTTTCATAGAAATAATTCAAAATTCATTAACAATCGATTTTGTTCATGAATTCGTGGAAACAATTAGGAAAGGAACATTTGAGGATTTCAAACGCATTCAAACTAAGTATCCGGACGAACGTATGGAGCTACATTATCCTATATTTGCATATCAACGTTGGTTAATCGGAAATAAGAGAGAAAAAGTTTTACCGCTTCGAATCATTAATTCATCGCCAAAAATGGCTCTGAACCAATAGTTTATTATCTAATGAATCTTTTCTTTATAATACTCTATCCGAGAGTTATCAATATTTATTCAATCTGCTCCTATCTAACAGAATGTTATTAGATCAAATGACAAGGACATTGTCGGATAAACTACTGTCCTTTTCTCAATGAAATTGAACACTCAATTCATACAACAGATTGAATAAATATTGATAAATCTAAAATTGATAATCTGTAATAATCCATGAAAGAGCAATGGAATATGGAATGTAGTAAAACAAAATTGACCGGGCAATAGGGTCGTGGAAACCAATGAGAGGTTCTACATATGCTCCTATTTTAGATCCTATAATGAATCCTTTCCTGGCATTGTCCAAGAATAGTAAGTATGTTGGAGGAAAAAAAAGACTTGATAGATCTTTAATTTGAAGATAGGTTCTTCACTCCGAGATCTCGACCATGTAAGAGTAAGCAATAGTAAAGACAAGCCAATCTCTTTAACCTAATTAGATATACTCTACTAGACTATGTTTACTCCTTATTTCCTAGTTTTCGGTTCTAGTCTAGCATTCTCTTCCCACACTATTCGGAGAAGAGGAAAGGATAGAGTCAATCCGACATGAATATAGTTGTTGAGGTTTGGTCACAACTCCTGGATCTTGCAAGATCTTGAGAGGGGTATATGGTTAATCCATTTATCTTGCAAGATCTTCTCAATATGTGTCCTTAATGAAATATACCTCATAATACAAGGGTGGACCATTTTATAATGGACTCCTCATTAGATAGAGAAGATCTCCAAGATCCCTCCTGTGATCCACTGTCCTATTCAACTTGAACTTGTAGGTAATCATTGGAATACCTCATATCAACAGATATGAAGGGAATCTATCTCAATCTATTGAGATACTATCGTACGATATTTACCATTGAATTACTCATTCAATAAGCATGAGCAATATTATGCCTCAAAGAGGATCGAACTCCATCATTTTAAGCACGAGATTTTGATTCTCGCGTGTCTACCATTTCACAATCAAGGCATCACGAAAGTGAGTGAATCCTAGTCCATTAATATATATATATATATATATATATATATATATATATATATATATATATATGTAAAATGAATATAGAATCTATGTTAGAGATAGCGCCTTCGAGTATTGATATCGATCGATCATATAGGTTAATTATATATAATCCAATCTTTTATATTTTAATTCTCATTATCTAGAGAAGATTTAATATACGTAAAAAAAAAGATGACTAAACATCTTCCCAAGCCAGGCTCACTAGTTGGCTACATGAGGACCGCTCCTTTGTTATTTTTCCTTGTTATTTTAGCTTAAGATATCCATAATAAAATTTCTCTCCAACTGGTTTTCCCCATGGAGGTTTTCTAGTGGTCATGCTGACTAAAAATATTTGTGTAAAGATCTTGTGGTTTGCATTCTTTTATTTCAGCAATTAGGTGTAAAGATCCTAGAGGAGTATTTTTTGTTTTGATGCATGTTTAAGAGCTAACTTGATAGCAAACTATCCTAATTAATGCTGGAATTTAAAAATAGTTAGCATGCTTCGACTATAGGCTATGTTGCACCATCACACTCCAACCATAGGCACTTGCCACATGCCTCCTCGAAGCTAAGCATAGTAGTTTATCCCTGAAACCCTTCTACACAAGGGGAGATAACCTAACACCTTTCTTATAGAGAAGATCCTTGCCAATACAATATAACCATGAACTAGCTGACACGATTAGACAGACACACAGAACCCCAGCCGTGAGCCGCCTAGGTAGCCGGCCCTCACCACCATCACCAAGAGGATAAGATAAACTCCTACCTAAACTTGCTTATCTTTTTTCCCATTGCAGCTTGCACACAGAATCAAGAACTTCCACCAAACTTCTGCTTATATATGAGAGTGAGAGAGAGTGAAAAATGAGGAAGGCGTCACCCTTATTTATAATCTTCAACTCACTTCAAGGACTTTACAGGGCCGACTTGACCTTTATGGAAAATATAATTTTGTTTATCTTATTCTTATGGAGCCGAATTTTCTTCTCGATCAATATAATTCTTCTGGGCTTCTTTTTATTTCTTTCAATGGTTTTCCTTTTACATCTTGGCATCTTCATCTATAAGAAAGGCTATCCAGGAGGTGAATATCTCCCACAGTCAATGTGAACATCAACACTCCTCTTAGCAGTGGGAGGTATTCTCCATGATGTTTTCTTCTCTGGTCCTCATAGCCTCAAGTAGGCTATGCCATGGTCCTCCCACCATGCCATGGTCACGCGGACCATGCTAGTGGTAGCATCATCATGTCACATATGGCTACACCCAATGTGGACCTTTTCTAGGGCCTCATCACCACTAGAATATACTAGGACCTACTCGCTTGTAGTGTGGCACTAGAACCTACTCAGTCGTAGTGTGCCACTAGGACCTACTTGCCCGTAGTGCATGCCGAGGACCTAGTCACCCATGGTGTGTCCTCAAGGGACACTATCACACATGTGTGCACCCATGTGGACCTTCTAGGGGTCACATCCCCCTAGGCATCACTAAGACCTACACGCCCATACTGTAATATTAGTGTAGCAATAGGACCTACACGCTCATACTATAATATTAGTGTAGCACTAGGACCTACATGCCCAAAGTGCATCGTCGAGGACCTACTCGCCCATGATGTGTCCACTTGGTCGACTCCCAAGGGACGTGTCCACATGGTCTACTCCCAAGGGACGTTGGGTGCCACCCTAAGACAACTTGTCACTACTTTGACAAGTGCCATGCTCAACTTCGTCTCAAAGGAGCATTCTCCAAGTCGACCCAGCCCGATATGGGGAGAAGATCAGGGGCATCCCCACAGATCGACCCAACCCATCCACCTAGGGAGAAGACCCGTCACAGGTCGACCCAGCCCAGCACAACTGAGGAGAAGACCCGTCACAGGTCGACCCAGCTCAGTCAATCAGGGAGAAGAAAGAGAGAAGGAACGACACACTCACAGATCGACCCAGCCCACTGCCCTAGGGAGAAGATCTGGAGAGTGTCCTCACAGGTCAACCCAACCCACTAGTCTAGACATGGAGAATGTCTCACGACGTTGCAATCATCAATACTCCCTCTTAACGAGAGAGGCATTTCACTACAAGTTTATCATGGAAGTACTTGAACTTCGACTTGGAAAGAGGCTCGGTGAGAGCATCTACAATCTGCTCATTTGTAGGAAGGTACTCCACTAGTACTACCTTCTTCTGCACCATATATCGAATGTAATGAATCACAGTGGGATCTAGTATCTGATCAGAAAAAATCCTGCAAGGAGCTTCCGAAGCCAAACTGCTTTGTATACTGCCATACATACTGCAATATACTCGGATTTTGTGGTACTCAAAGCCACAGAAGTCAGTTTCTTGCTACACCGGGAAACCACAACAAATCCCAAGGTTGAAGCAACACACTGAGGTTCTCTTCTAGTCGACTGCGCTCCCTGCCCAATCTGAATAAACATATCCTTGCAGTCTCATGTCAATACTGGAAGCATATCTCAGTCCATATCCAACTGTGCCTCGTAAGTATCTCAACACATGCCTCGCAGCCACCCAATGTATCTTCCTCGGCCGACTCATGAATCGGCTAAGTGCACTCACTGCATAGAAAATATCATGTCTGGTGTTAACCAGATACATCAATGATCCAATTAGCTGTCGGCATATGGTCGGATCAATCAAGTCTAAATCGGAAGAAGACTCACTTAGTTTCTTCAGATTCATCACCATCGGTGTGGTCATGGACTTACAATCCAACATCCCAAATCTCCTCAAGATCTCAACTATGTACTTCCCCTGACTCAGGAAGATCTCATCAGTTATTTTCCACACCTCAAGTCCCAAGAAGTAATGCATCATGCCAAGATCCTTCATATCAAACTTAGAGGCCAACTCATGCTTGCACCAAGCAATAAGACGCTCTGCTTCAGTGAGAAATAAATCATCAACCTACAAGATCAAAATCAGGGACTCGCCATTAACAACCTTATAGTACTGGTTGGCATTAGCAACGCTCTTGCTGAAACCCAAGCTCATCAGGCATCCATCAATCCTCGCATACCAAGCACGAGGTGCCTACTTGAGTCCATACAGGGCCTTCTTCAACCTGCACACATGGGACTCCTTCCCATGAATAACGAAACCATCTGGCTGCTCAATGTACACCTCTTCCTCATAACAGGAAGGCTCAGAATCAATGATGTGGTTGATAGATGCAACATAGCTCGAGAATAAATGAGGTCTCTTACTTTCTTTGAAAGTACCATGAGGAGCACATATCTCTCTTCCTCCTGCAGAGTCTGATGAGCCCAGGTAGGCCTCTAGGTAGGCCTCTGTCGGCCTACTGCAATATCTCTAGGAACTTCAACAGGATGTACTGGATCAACAAGCTCAACGGTCTCCATGGGATCAAGTGGCTCCCTATGAACTATTGAAGGTTGAGGGGGAGAAGACACCATCTCCTCCTGTGTCTCCCTCTCAATCTCCATGAGAGATCCTCTAGACCTCATGAAGACTATCTCTTTCTCAAAAGAGAAAGTAACTGTCATGGATCCACATAAATCTGAATGCACCAAGTCCAAGATCCCCTTGGATATGTTGTCACTGCTCGGAAAGGACCCCTTGGCATTCTTGCCAAGAACACAGCCTCTGCAAATGTCATCGTGTCTACACAAAGATATGGAAGACCTACCACCATCTTCCCCAAGGTGGGAAGAGCCTTGTAATGTAAATGAGCAAGTCTCCTATGCCATAACTCGCTCAACCTAATAAAATCATGTGACAAGGCTTGAATTGGTAGAACTGCTTCATGTCTCAAACTAGAGACCATCTAATATGTTTCCTTCTGCAACCGTCACTATAGCTCCCTCTTAGAGCTATCACTGTTGACATACCTTTGTGGTAACCTGCCCAGAACAAGAACAACAACATCTCCATGGCATCCTCCATGGAATTTAACAAGATAACCTGCCCGGGACAAACAACAAAACAAGAATATCTCCTAGAGGGTAGATAAACAAGTGCATCTCTAGTATAATAATCATAACTTCAATGCAATTAAAGAGTGTTGTCACGGCTACAACACCTACTTGTAATGTAGCAAATCTGACATACTAGAAATGTAAGTTAAAGGCATATCAATTATAACAATCAAACCTGGAGTCTTCACTTCTAGTGAGAGTGTGTTGTTCCTCTAAATGCATTGGGTCTGAGATCCCTATGGATCTATGTTGTTGCTTGGACAAAAGTCCCTCCTGCAAACACCCTCATGATAATGATACAAATTAATATATATATATATATATATATATACAAGTGCATACCTCTGAAATTGTAGAACCATTCGGTTCTGGTACAACTTCATCCACAAGCTTCATCTTCCATTGATATGCTAGTTATCATAGTTGTAGAAACCCTAGGACTCAAAAATCCAAAAAATTCAAACTCCTTGAATCTGCGAGTTGAGCATTGCAAGGGGTGTGCTAGGTTAGGGCGCACTTAACTATGAAGGAATTGTTGAATTTTTAATGAATTCTCAAGCACATGTAGTTTCTTTTCAATTTAGCATGAACTTGAACCATAAACAATGCAGCAACACAATAGCTGCAGTAAACCAAGATCACAAGAAGAATAACCATGCACAAGATACAAGAAGTTATCCTGGGAAAACCCTTCTCAAACAAGGGAAAAACCCAGCAATCCTTTTCTATAGAGTCAAGAGAAGATCACCCTTTCACCACAAACCCTAGCACACACAAGAGGGTGCTCTATGACCAAGAAAGCTAGCGCCTAAGAGAAGTGCACACCAAATTTCAGATCTCCACAATGTGTGTTGTGAGAATGAGATATGATCCACAATGGGGATGTATCTCTCCTATAAATACATAACCTAACTCATCAAAGGATGTTCTAACGACACAATCGGGCCGACTTGTACAACTCAATAATATAATTAATATTTTACACAATATTAATTATCTCTACGTGATGGGGTCGACTTGCACCCTTCACAATACAAAATTAGGGTTTCACAATAATCTTACTCTTAGACAATATAGAAAGGGATCTCCCGATCATCCTCTAGTGCTCTGCCACTAGGGACAAGTCCAGATGTGCTCAACCACGAGGGACGTCACCCTCAATAGATCAACTCAACTAAAATAATAAAATTTAGATCTCAAATTGTGAGGAGAGATGTCAGATTTGAGAAGGACAGAGCACTCGGGAGATCTCTTGAGTTGAGAGATAGATTTGAGGAGGTCCCATAGATGCAGAGTGATGCATCGCAGAGGACACAACCTCAGGTGTGGAGTACATCGAGTTCAGGGGTGACTGGTCCACCCGATACAGCTTCAGGTTCACAAATGCCTTCTATATAGACAGTTGGTGCACATGCTTCAGGATCACATACTACTTTGAAGTGATTTGTGGATGAGACTCAGGGGCATGATAAGACTGCTCCACAGAAGGTTACTTCAAGGAAGAGGAAACCGAGATGGTTTCAGGAGACCGTGAAGGAAGCCAAGGAGTATGTTGGAGAGCCTCAGAGGTTGATGAGAGAGAGAAGAACGCCAAAGAGGTTTGGGTATTACTTGGCTATGGTGAAGAGCATTACAAATTCAAAGCCCACTACTTTTGCACAGGTAGCAGACCAGCAGGTCTTGAGAGAGGTCATGCAGGAAAAGTATGACTCCATCATGCACAATGATGTGTGGAAGGTGGTGCCTAGACCTAAGGGGAAGTTAATTGCTACTTCCATATGGTTGTATAAGATCAAGTATGTTGTAGATGGAAGCATAGAGAAACACAAGGCTCGTTTTATGGCGAGAGGATTCTCTCAGAATGACGGAATTGATTACGATGAGACATTCGCACCAATTGCGAGATATACTTCTATCGGAGTATTATGGCCATTGTAGCAGAGATGGGCTGGAAGATCCATCAGATGGATGTGAAGAATGCATTTCTGAATGGCTTCATAGACGAGGAGGTATACATTAAGCAGCCACAAGGTTCGAGGTGTTGGGGAGAGAGTCCCACATGTGCCTCTTTAAAAAATTCATTGAATGGACTGAAGCAAGCTCCTCGAGCTTAGTATTCAAGGATTGACTCCTACTTGCTTCAGATGGGGTTTGAGAAGAGTGAGGCAGATTCGAACCTCTACTACATCATTCGAGGAGAGCATACACTCATTCTCATACTATATGTTGATCATTTGTTCATCACAGGAGGGGAGCATCTCATAGTTGATTGCAAGCAGAGACTTGCATCAGAGTTTGGGATGGACATTGGACCGATGCACTATTTATTGGGTATGGAGCTATGGAAAGAGGAAGGGCACATCTTTCTAAGACAAGGGCAAATATTCTGAGTATATTTTAGATGGAGGACTGCAAACCCATGTCGAAACCTATGGTCACCAACTAGAAGAAGCTTAGTGCTTCAGATTCCAAGTTGGTGGATGCCACGAGATACTATCAGTTGATTGGTTACTTGATGTATCTGGCCAACACAAGACCAGATATTTGTTTTTTCGTGAACATTTCATCCAATAATTGGTGGAGCTAAGGAGTGTGCACTAGATTAGGGAAAAACATGTGTTGAGGTACATTGCAAGATCAGTGGATTATGGATTGGACTATGTCAGAGGAGATGGAGTCAGGTTGATTGGCTACATGAACTCAGATTAGGCAGGATGTGCAGTTGACAGGAAGAGCACCTTAGGGTGTTGTTTTCGGTTGGGATCAGCAGTTGTTTCCTAGTTTAGTTGGAAACAGAGGTGAGTGGCATTGAGTTCTGCTAAGGCAGAGTACATGGTAGCTAGTCAGGCCAGTTGCGAGGCCATCTGGCTTCACAAGTTGTTGTTTGGCCTATTTGGTCGTGATTTAAGGCCTACAGTTATTCACTACGACAATCAGAGTTGTATCAAACTCTCTGAGAATCCAATGTTTCATGACAGGTCGAAACACATAGAGATTAGATACCACTTCATCAAAGATTGGGTTTAGCGAGGGGCAGTTCAGCTTCAGTATATTATGATTGATGAGTAGGTTGCAGACATTCTCACAAAGTCCTTGCCAAGGGGCAAGCATGTCTACTTCAGGGACAAGATGGGAGTGATGAGTAACACCTTCCTCAATAAGAGGGAGTGTTGAGATTTGGGTACCTTGGAAAAGTGGTCCTCTTGAGTTATTGAGTGTCTAACTCAAAGGGGGAAATATTTGACCCTCACCACTTTACTTTATGTTATAAAGTCAAAGTGACTTTATTTCACTTAAGTCACAAAGTGACTTTAATAACATAAAGTGACTTAGGAAACTTAAGTCATTTTGGAGATTTAATCTCCACCATTGATTGGGGTTTTGGCCTAAGATATAATCTTGGCCATTGGTTTCCTAGGTTAGTCTAAGGATGAGGCTAAAGGAGGAAAAGGGCATTCATTGTTCACTTCAGAGATTTGAGGAGAGGAGAGGAGAAGAAGGGTTTCGAGAAGAGGGTGCACCTTTGAGAAGGAGGGGCGCAAAGCTTGAGGAAGGGCGCACTTAGTGTGAGGAGGGTGCATGAGATGAGGTTGGGCGCATCTTGAGAGGAGGGTGCACATCCTTGAGAAGAGGTGTATCTAGCAAATGGGCGAACAAGACTTGAGAGGAGGCGCACTTGGTAAAGGGGCACACAAGCTCAAAGAGGAGGGTGCACCAAGAGATTTGGGCGCATTCAGCAAGCAGGAAAAGCAAGGGGCGCATTCATCTTAGAGGGGCACGAATCCCAAGGAGGGCGCATTTTCCAAGGAACTCCAAAGCCAAGCTCAAGAAGGAGTTGGCTATTGTACCAGGTTCCTTTGTTATTTTTCCTTATTGCTATTTTAGCTTGAGATCTCCATAATAAAATTTCTCTTCCAACTGGTTTCCCCTATGGGGATTTTTCCAGGGTCATGTTGACCAAAAATACTTGTGTAAAGATCTTGTGGTTTGCATTCTTTTAGTTCAGCAAATAGGTGTAAAGTGTTGTTGATTGCAGCTTCATGAGACATTCTCCAGATCGTTCTCCTCTGGATTGAGTTGAGATGTCTATGAGAGAGCCCATGTGATGGGTGTGTCATACTCCTCTGGACTGAGTTGAGATGACATCTGGTCTCTTGTCGTGCTCCTCTGGACTGAGTTGAGACGACTTGAGATGGTCTCTTGTCTGACTCCTATGGACTTAGTTGAGTCGACATGAGATGGCTCTCCAGATGGTACTCGTATGGACTGAGTTGAAATGTCTGTGAGAGAGCCCATGTGATGGGTGTGTCATACTCCTCTAGACTGAGTTGAGATGACATGCAGTCTCTTGTCGTGCTCCTCTGCACTGAGTTGAGACGACTTGAGATGGTCTCCTGTCAGACTCCTATGGACTTAGTTGAGTCGACTTGAGATGGCTCTCCAGATGGTACTCCTATGGACTTAGTTGAGTTGATCTGTTGAGAGTGACATCCCTGTGGCTGAGCACAGGTGGACGTGTCCCTAGTGACTGAGCACTAGAGGATGTGTGAGATCCCTTGCTATATTGTCAGAGAGTGAGACTTTGGTAAAACCCTAATTTGTGTTGTAAAGGGTACAAGTCGTCCCCACCATGTAAAGATAATTAATATTGAGACAAAGATTAATTATATTTTAAGTTGTTCATATCGGCCCTATTGTGCCAATAGACACATCCATTTGATGTGTCTAAGTCTTGTATTTATATGAGAGATAGATCCCCATTGTGGATCACTCTCACTTGTCATCTCATGATTTCAAACCTACTTGTACGGCTGAAGTGCGCATCCTTCTAAGGCGCTATCTTTCTCAGTTATAGGGCACCCTCTTGTGTGCTAGAGTTTGGTGGTGGATGGTGGATCTTCTCTTGGCAATATAAGCAAAGGATTGTTGGATTTTTCCCTTGATTGAGAAGGGTTTTCCTAGGATAAATTATGGTGTCTTTTGTGCATGGTTAATCTTCTTGTGATCTCGGTTTACTGCAGCTTATGTATTTTTGTTGCAGTAGTTATGGTTCAGTTAATGCGAAATTGAAATAAACTACATCTGCATGAGCTAACCATTAAAATTCAACATGGTATCAGAGCAGTTCCTGAAGATGATCATGTGCACAGTAAATGAAGGCGGGTCGTGGACATCTAAAAGTTGTCATACCCCTGTTGTTCGTGTAAGGAGAGGGCCGAACCCTCACTTAAATTAAGTGGTGAAGTTTGAGGTTGGCCGCAGGTCTATTAGCCTGGGCCGAGCCTTGATTAAGGGCTTAAAAGTTGGTCGAGCATTGTTTAAAGTGGTTAAGGGAGACCACGGTATGGAGAGGCTCCTCCAGGGCTGTCGCAGCTAGAAGAACCCCTAACTACAGACCTAACTGCAGACCTAAAACAGCAAACCTACCACAGAACTAAAACCGAAACCTAAAGAAATTGCAGTCCGATTTTGAGGGAGATCTGAGGCAGACCTAAGGGCGAGTCTAAGACATGTCCTGAAGCAGCCATAGGCCGAGCCTCTTGAGGATTTTTTTAAGGAAAACTCTGAGACAGTTGGGCGCAAGATCTGAGGTCAAACCTGAGCAAGTTTGTGGTCTTTTTCTGTCGTATATTACAGCAAATAACAGTGAAGTTTTAGACCCACTCCTTGTGTGACTTGAGGATTGTTCAACAATATAGATTTCAGATTGTTTTAGATTTGTTGGATGCAAGTTTGAAGGCGAAGTTTGGATCTATCTTATGCGAAGATTGAGGAGCATTCAAACAGCATCCTGAGGCAGATTTTTTGATCAGTTTTTTTATAATTTCTTGAAGTCTGTTCCAGACCTATATCGAGGCTTATTCTGAAGCAAACACAAGATTTTAAGATCTGAGGCAGCGATGAAGATATAGTGACGGAAAATTGATGAAGATTAGAAATGGACGTGCCATCCATTTGTCAAATTATCAAACATAAAGTACTGTCCAGAATGATGGAAGCTTGAAGATAGTCGATGTGAAAGGTATGTTGCAGATTGTACATATTTCAAGAATGATCCTTGATGTGAATTTTGAGTGTGGGCTATAAGTGCACCTTATGCAATCTCTAGTGGACATCAAGGAGACTAGACTTGCAGATAGTGATGTGCAAGGTTTCAAGCCCTTGTCACTATGCGAATCATTGTCCTTTGTGGAAGAAAGGAAAGCAACATTAGCCACCTCAAAAGAAGTCAAGGAATGCAAGCAAGAACAACGAGGAGTTCTTCTCTATCTCAGTCTTATCAGGAAAACCAAAAGCAAGATTGAGCATGATTGCAGACTAAGGTAAGTTTTGTACTACTTTCCTTAATTGATTTCATCACTACTCTATAGTAGCTTGCTTTTGATAATGAAGGGTATTATCCCTGGTGTGGGAGCCCTCATGACTTGGACCATTATCCCTGGTACAGGAGTCCAAATTTTCTTGGTTGGTTGTTATCCTAGTACAGGAGGCCATTTTCGTTGTTACCCCTACGGGAGGCCATCTTGGTTATTATCCTAGTACATGAGGCCAGATTTCTTATTTCATTATTGAAGGGCCACGATCCCTGGTACGGGAGTCCCATTCTTCTTGGTTAGTTATTATCCTAGTACATGAGGCCATTTTGATTGTTACCCCTACGAGAGGTCATCTTGGCTATTATCCTAGTACGAGAGGCCAACAAAGTACTGTAGAGACATTAGTATTCAGATTTGGGTACCTTGGAAAGTGGTCCCCATGTGTTTATAAGTCTCTAAACACAAAGGGGGAGACTATTACCCTTGTACTTTACTTTATGATTCTAATTTCACTTTGACTTAGGAGATTTAAGTCAAAAGTGAAATATGTCACTTAAGTCATAAAAGTGACAATTAATTCACAAAGTGGGTGCATTAATAGACATAAAGCAACTAAGGAAAGTGGGTTTCCTTAGTGAGATTTTTGGATTAGATCTCACCCATTGATTAGACTTGGCTAGATTGGATCTAGGCCATTGATCTTTTAGGGCTTGGCCAAAGGAGGCTAAAGGAGGGTATAGTGCATTTATGAGATTATTCTTCACTTGTGAGAAGAGGAGAGCAAGGACACACTTCTTGAGGAGATAGGGGCACATTTGCATGAGGGTTTGCCCATTGAGTGAGGAGAGAGTGCCATTGCTTGGAGGAGGAGCTTCCATGGAGGAGGAGGCTTACATTTGAGTGAGGGCACATTCTATGGTCAAGGGCGCACTTGGAGGAGGATTGGTGCATTCCTTGAGGAGAGGCGCACCCATTTGCATGAGAGATTTGTGTGAGGGTGTGTGCACTAGTTGAGAGGGAGCCTTAGTGAGGAGCACTAAGGGCACATTTAGTGGGAGACTTTTGCTAGAGGAGAGGGTGCACCAAAGCTAGGTGCGCACCCACACTTGGAGGAGGGCACACTTTGAGAGAGAGGGCACAAACTTCAAGGGAAAAGGAAAGGGTCACTCAAGCTTCAAGTGGGTAAAGGATCATGGCATCTCAGTGGTAAAGGCAAAGGCTCAAAGCAAAGGATCAGGATAAAGACAGGCAAGCAAGAGGAAGAAAGGCTCACCAAGGCAAGGGGCGCCTTACTTCACAAGGCTTGTGGGAAAGTCTTCGAGGAACTCCAAGGCACCAGAGAGTGGTTGTTATTGTACCATGTTCACTTGTATATGTTTCCTATGTTGTACATTTTTCTTTGAGGCCTTCTATATATATCTGCTCCAAACTGGTTTTCCCCATGGGGGGGGGTTTCCAGGGTCATGTTGACCAAAAATTTATGTGTCAAATTTATGCATGCTTAGAAGTATAGATCATCATTTTAAAGTTCAACATCTAGAGGTAGTGTTATGTGTTTTAATGTATATTGCATGTGCTAACATTGAGTAAAGAAAACACTTGCAAGGGCACCTTAAAAGAGCACTTAACCATCAAATATTGAGCATAAAGTTTGGTGACTGCTTGCTGTCCTAAAACAGCAAGAAAAGACAGCCACACAGTTGAAACTTACAGCCATACTAAGGTCAAGGATAGACCTTAGATGGCAGCCTCATAGGACCTCAGAAAATCTACAATTAGAGGACCTGAGAAGACATGGGATGTCTCCAGGTTAGCAACACCGGAAAAGGAAGATGTCTATCCTTCAGAGGGAGTCAAACTATTTGAGAAGAAGGAAGAGACAATACTTTCTCCCCCTTCAACAGTTTAGAGGGAGACAATTATTGATCCAGTTGATCCAATTGATCCTGTAGCTCCAGTTGATGATTCCTAGAGACATGGCAGTAGGCCAGGAGAGGCCTAGATGGGCTCGACAGACTCTGCTGGAGGCAGAGGGACATGCAACTCCTCGTGATACATTCCGAGAGAGCAAGAGACCACAGATTTTTTCGAGCTATGTTTCAGCTATGAGCCACATCATTGATACTGAACCTTCTTGTCATGGAGAAGCAACAGGACAACAGTTTTCACAAGATGTCATGAAAGAAGAGTATCAGTCCATCTTGAAGAATGTTGTGTGGGATATTGTTCCGAGACCGAAAGGGAAGTCTGTAGTGACTTCCAAGTGGATCTATAAGATCAAACATATGCAGCTGATGGAAGTATCGAGAAATACAAACCGAGTTTTGTGGCTAGAAGATTCTCTCAAGTGGAGAGAATAGATTATGAGGAGACATTTGCTCATGTTTCCCGATACACTTCCATCCATACAATTATTGCTCTTGCTGCATCCATGGGTTGGAGACTACATCAGATGGATGTAAGACAGCCTTTCTCAACGGTGAGATTGAGAAAGAATTTTACATCAAGCAACCACATAGATTCGTGACACATGAGAAGGAGTCTCATGTATGCAGGTTGAAGAAAGCCCTGTATGGACTAAAGCAGGCACCTCGTGCTTGGTATGAGAAGATTGATGGATACTTGATGAGTTCGGGCTTCAGCAAGAGTGTTGTTGATCCCAACCTATACTATCACATTGTTGGTGACGAGTGTCTGATTTTGGTCATGTACGTTGATGACTTATTCCTCACCAGTTCAGAAAGCCTCATTGTTGAATGCAAGTTTGCATTAGCTTCTGAATTTGAGATGAAGGACCTTGGTATGATGCACCACTTCTTGGGACTAGAAGTATGGCAGAGGACTGATGAGATTTTCTTGAGTCAAGGAAAATATACAATCGAGATATTGAAGAAATTCGGGATGACAAACTGCAGATCCATGCCTACACCAATGGTGATGAATTTGAAGAAGATGAATGAGGCTTCTTCTAAGTCAGGCGAGACTAATCCACATCTTTACAGACAGCTGATTGGATCATTGATGTATCTGGTTAACACCAGACCTGATATATGCTATGTAGTGAGTGTACTCAGTCAGTTTATGAGTCAGCCAAGACAGACACACTGGATAGCAGCGAAGCATGTGTTGAGATATCTACGAGGCACAATTGGTTATGGCCTGATATATGCCTCCGGTGTAGACATGAGATTGCAGGGATATGTCGATGCAGATCGGGCAGGGAGTGCAGTTGACCGGAAGAGCACATATGGTTGTAGTTTTACCTTGAGATCTGCCATGGTTTCCTGGTGCAGCAGGAAACAGACTTCTATGGCTTTGGGTATCGTAGAAGTAGAGTACATTGCATTATGTGTGGCAGTCCGCGAAGCAGTGTGGCTTCGCAAGATCCTTGCAGATTTATTTGGTCATGAGATCGATTCCACCGTTATCCATTGTGATAACCAAAGTTGTGTGAAGCTCTCCGAGAATCCTGTGTTTCACGATAAATCGAAACACATTGAGATCAAATACCATTACATCAGAAATATGGTGCAGAGGAAAGCAGTACATGTGCAGTACCTTTTTACACGAGCAAATTGCAGATGTCTTCACCAAAGTGCTTGCCAGGACGAAGTTCGAGTACTTCTGTGTTTTCCCAGGATAAATTCTCGTGTCTTTTGTGCACGTTTATTCTTCTTGTGATCTTGGTTTACTACAGCTTGTGTATTGTTGCTGCAGTGGTTATGGTTCAGTTAATGCGAAATTGAAATAAACTTTATCTGCATGAGCTAACCATTAAAATTCAACATAAAGATCCTAGAGGAGTATTTTATGTTTTGATGCATGCGTAAGAGCTAACTTGGACAGAAAAACTATCCTAATTAAACCCTTCACAAAGAGGCATCAAAAGAGCATAAAATCATAAAAGGGCAGATTCAGTGGGAAGAATTTTCAGACTTGGTGGCTTTCCTAAAACAATCCTAAAACAGATTTGAAAACCCTTGAAAACAGTGCCCAACAAGAGGTCAAAGACAGAGCTGTTGGGCAGCCTTAGGAACCTCAAAATTCTTCAAAAATTACAAGCAGCAAACCTTCCATGTCAAAAAAGCAGAAAATGCAACATTTCAAAGGGTTGATCCTTGTGGTTACTACTCTTATTCTTCTCATTTTTCTGGTCATCTTAGCTTTTACATGTTGTACATGGGTTTCCAAGAGTCATTCAAGTCTAGTTCTTCCACCATCCCAACCTCAAGTATTGTGAAAACAATCAGATAGTAGTGACTTGGATTGGGTACTAAATGTTTGAATAAATTCCTATTCAATCACCTTCTTAATCTGAAATATGAATCTAATCTATTTACAGAACGAAAGTGTTTTATAGTGGTTTTCAACGTAGCTGTAAAAATCTGCAAAACCTATTGAGAAGGGAATGTCTTTCATGTTTTAATATAATCATCATTAACAAGAAATGTGAGGAAGAAAATTTTCTATAGAGATAGTTCTCACTTAAGTTTCCTAAATCTAAACTACATTGCCAATAATGGAATGTCACTCAGACCTTGTTTAAATTGCTCGAGCTTTTTCCGAATTGGCAAGTGTAAGGGCTATGCATAATACTATATGGTATAGCTTGTTATGCTTACAAGCTTGAAGCATCTACAAATATTTATGGTGATTTCTAAAATTTTAATATTTTATACACACACACACACATATATATTTGTCGTCCCCTGAAAAATTTGGGGGTGCACGTTAGATGTCTCAGGGACGCGTCCCCCGTCCCGAAAACCAATTGCAACATATCATATTTGTTTGATTCATTGAAGTAAATCATAATCTTGCATAAATTAATTTACTAAAAGAGATTTACTTAAAGATCTATCATTGATAGATAGGGATACCACCCTTGGCAGTTGGAGTTGGCCCAAAGAGAAGGGGATATTGTACTAAGGTGACCATGGTGCAGTTCCCATCATGTTGCCCAAGGTAGCATCTGTGGTAGGACTTTCCACTTGGATGCTAGTTTAGGCAGTAAACAGGACCATTATTGGAGAATATTAGGGTTATCTAGCTAATAATTGTCACCTAGACTATAGACTTCAGTATATTAATAAAGTCACTTATTGACTTACTGTAAATCATGCTTTAGTGTTGTATTAATGACTTCAATAATATTTAAGTCATGTTAAGGTTCATGCATATAGGGTTTGTGCACTTAAGGCTTATGTCATTCATTTACTATAAAAGAACATCCGCTCACTTCATTTGATAATCTAAGTATTTCTCTCTTCTAAGTTCTTTTGAGTTCTTGGTTTCTTTGTGTTCAGTTTCTTTTTGTTACAGTCATTAGAGTAAAAGACCAAATCAAAAACATGATAAGCTATATTACTCACAACTTAATGAACAAAACCATCAATGAATGATGAACAAATGACTACCACTACCTGTAAAATTTAGACACCAATCAATAGAATTCCTTATCTTCAAACCACCTTGATTTATATATTTCCAATCTTTTCACAACCACTGATATTTATTAGCGGACATATTGTGCACATTGCTTGTTCAATGGTTTGATGTTATTCTCAAATTGCTTCCTTCATAATTTCTCCCTTGGCTTTCTAGTGAAAGATGCCAATTTTCCAAATACCCACATGTCAGCATTAACCGGTTGGTTTCAAATCATATCAACAACACACAAGCACTTTACTGTAATCTGTATTTGACACATACAATATGTCACAGATTTCAAGCAATCAAAAACGTTATCATTTTCAATAAAATCACTTCAACATTTAATAGATAATAGGGAACACATGAGCATGAGTTTGACAAGTCTGTGCAAGCAAGAGAGAGAGAGTAAACTGCCTAAGAATCTAAGACCATTTTGGAACATGTTACCGTCATATTTTCATGAGTGGTAAATGTATGATTTTCATCACATGACAGGTTTTCACAGGTAACTTACAGGGATGATGATGGGCTTGAGATACTAAGCTTCTATTTTTGCTTGAGGATAGTACATCTTGGTTGAGCATGGTGATGATTGTGGATACTCTTACTTCACCATGATGTTGATGCATATTGAGTCAGTGGATTAGATGTCTTGGTTCATGTTGATTTCTTCATGGTCAGATGTGATGGATAGTGGTGATATACTCATTGGTGTTGATAAATGGTGATGAAATTCTCCTCACTGTTACGATGCGATCGCTCATCTATTCGTTATCTTCATGCCTTTGATCAACTTGCTTGATGATGGTGCTAGTTCCTTACTTCATGGTATGGATCTCTGCATACTTGTATGATTGATAAGATATGGCTCTTATGGAGGAGCACCTTAGCATCTAACATGTCTATTGTATTCCTATGATGATGTTCTACGAAATAGACAATGGCTTTAATGGAGTAATGACATGCCACATAGATTGCATGCATGCTACTTCATGCTTGTGATGGAGCACCCAAGTAATTGAGATATCTATTGTGTTACTAGAGTGATAATTAATGCAATAGACAATCGATTTCCTAGAGCAATCACCCTCTTATACATTTGGACTTCGTGATGGAGCAACCTAGGGTTTGAAGCTAACATTGGCATGGTCGATGGCATCATACTTCTTGGTAAGGGAACCCTAGGGTTTTATGCATCTATCATAACATTATGGTGGTGTATGATCAAATAGACACTCATTCCAAGGGAGTTCTCTACTGTATCATGGGTTTTTAGCATTTGGCACTGCGTTCAGTTGATTTTCATCCTATTGATGGGGATGGATGATGTAGCACCACTTGGTGAGGGTGCCATGGGGTTTGAGGTGTCTATCATAACCTCATGATGGTATTTGATGGGATAGACACTCCTTTTCATGGAGCACTCCAGTATTTTATCCCTTTTCAGGCTTCCATACCATGGTTAGATGGGCCAACCCCCTCCTTGTTGCACAAGTGAACTCCATTACTAGAGCACTTGGCTTCTTGGTTATATTTTGAGATTGAGATTGCACTTTATGATGATTATAAACCTCATTCTCATGGAGTGTTCCTTTGTTTGTACACACATGGAGGCATTTCTCATGAATCGAGGCAATTTACCATTGGATAGTTGTTGTCACACATGTGTGGAGGATGTTGGGGTCTTTGATGACTTGAACCTTGGTTTATGTTACATATTCTATGCTAGTCAACCTCCTATCTTGAGATCCACTTCATCTACCTTGATCTATAGATGGTTACTACACTTTGGAGCCACACATGCCACTTAAAGGGTTTATTTACACATCTATTGAGGGTGGTTACAGCATTTATGGTCCACTTCACTTGATAGATCTACCTATTGATGTTTTTATTACACTTCATTCATGATCCTGATGAGGACGTGTTAACACCTAGATTTTCACCCTTGAAAATCTTGAGGGTTAAGAGCCAGCATGCACTATTTTGACTTCCATTCAGAGATTTTCCCAAAGTTTGGCACTCGTGGTTGTCAGAGGTTGGTTCCCATCAGAGATAGATACATGATCGGTATATGGTTGTTTTTGTGTCAGAGTTAGAAATGGCTTGGTTTTCCATGCATTTGAGAGAGATGTCTACATACAACAAGTGTCCTTACTTTTTAGGAGACAGTGTTTGAGAGACTCAATTGAAATTTTTTAGCATAAAGGGTTGGTCCTTGCATGATTCTAATCATGATGACACTTTTTCATGTGACATGCAAGAACATTCTATTTTTAGCAGGTTGATATCCAGGCCTCAGATTAGGATTTTGAGCGTACCTATTGGTCATGGCACGATTTTGAGCATGATGACACTTTTTCGGGTGACATGCAGACACTTTGCAATTTTTAGCAAGTTTCCTATTTTTTAGGAGACAATGTCCGAAGACTCGCATGTCATATTTGAGCATACAGTATTGATTCTTGTGACATTCTGAGTCCAATGAGCCCTTTCTGGGATGACATGCGAGTACTTTCTATTTTTAGCAGCTGGAGATGTAGGTTTCAGATGTTGATTCCAAGCATATATCCAGGTTCCTTACAAAAAATCAAATCCGATGAGCTTATCTTGAGCAACATGCAAGGACTTACTATTTTTAGTGGGTGGAGCATCGGGGCTTGAATGTCAATTATGATTGCATATTTGGAATCCTCACGGAAAATGAATCCGATGAGTATGATAACATTGACATGCGACGACATTTTATTTTTAGCAGTGTATATTTTTAGACATCTGACGCATGGTGGTGTTCTCCTAGTCATCCTAGACTTTTTTTACAGTTTCCTATTTTTTAGGAGTTGGGCCCTTTTTTTAGAAGTTTCTATTTATAGCATGGGTGGTTGGCTCCTAACGTAACAAGTGGCAAGGTCAAATTCAAACAAGTGGCGATGATACAGTGTGACATGTGGCATCTACTTGGTATCATTTAATGAGGGGTGCACTTTCCAAGGTTAAAAGAAAAATAATTAAGTTAATTAATGAGGGGGGCACTTTCCAAGGTTAAAAGCAAATAAATGGAATTAATTAATAAAAGGGGACATGTGGATGAGGTGGCAAGTTTATTTGGGCATGATTGGGCTAATTAAAGCTTAAATCACTTATCATTCACTTCACTTGTCATTATCACACTTTTCATGTATTTAATTCCCTTTATCCTCACAAATGCGCCTCCTTTTTCCCTAATTTTAAACCTAACTCCTCTCTCTTCCTATTTTCTAGCTCATTGTCCTAAATGAGCCTCCAAATTCCCTAATTGTTAGCCTAACTCCTCTCTCTCCCTATTTTCTAGCTCATTGTCCTAAATGAACCTCCATTTTTCCTATTTTTTAGCCTCCACCTTTTTCTCTCCCTATTTGTTAGCCTAACTCATCTCTCTCCCTATTTTCTAGCTCATTGTCCTAAATGAGCCTCCCTTTTACCTATTTTTTAGCATTAATGTGCCTCCCTTTCTAAATTCCTATTATTTAGCTAACATTATCCCTATTTTTCTATTTCCCATGTGTGCATGTGTTTTCTTTTACTCGTGCGCACCCTTTCTTTAATTATCTCTCCTTTTTTCCATTAATTCACTTTCAATCTCACCTTCATTATTTCTCCTCCTTATTTCCTATTATCTACCGCATTGATTAATTAATAATTAAGGCACCTCCTTTTATTTTTCCCTATTTCTTAGTGCTAATTCTTTTTATCTCCCACACGTGAGTTTAATATCTCCTATTCCCTTGCACATCTTCCACTAAAGCGCCTCTATAAACCCTCCAAACCTCACATGGCTCCCTTATTCCCTTTTCCCATTTCCAAAGTGTGCCAAGCTCCCTAAAAAATAGGGTGTATCCCTCTTATTTGCACATATCATATTCCTCCATGCATGGACTCTCCTATTTCTCATGTGAGTTAACTCCCTCTCCCTTCTATCATGCACATTAAACCAAACCCTATCCTAAACTCCTTTCTCTTCCAATTATCCATCTCCAATTCCTTTCTATTTTCCCTAATTTCCATCTTCCCATGTGCTCTTCCTAAAAATTAGGGCAAATTTCCCCCTTCTTTCCCTCCTTTACTCACGCCATCACTTCACTTTCACATTCCCACGTAGGAGTTTTGATTCATCCATCTTGTGTGCATGTGTTCTCATGCATATTCACTTCCTCATGTGCATGTCTTCCCAACCTTATTCCTTCTCCTATGCACCCTCATGGTTTTGGGATAAAGTGTGCCCTCTCTTGGCTATTTATTGGAGGTTTTGATACATCATTCGGGGTCGGATTTTTGCAGCAACAGCATACTCTTTCTCTCATTCTTTAGTCTAGTTACTCTATCTTTGAGCAAGGTGATCACTGTACCAATTGTGGACTTGTCAATTATGGTGCAACCAACCCTTTTGGCAAGCCTATAATAAAGAAGTTTTGTGTTTGTTTCCGAACCTTCCTTCTTGTTGGTACTTTTTTAATTTTTGCAATTAGATTAGTAGTTCATGCTATTCGTTGTGATATTAGTCTATCTTTTGAGTAGTTTCTCTTCTATATTTCTTCTATTTCTCTTGTGTTAACCCTGCAGGATCTCTCCAAGTTACAAAACTATATTTTCCACACCATCTTGGGCAGTTTTAACACGCAGTCCAAGACATATCAACCGCTGTTTTTTGTCTCCTTTTGCAGAAAATCAGACTTTAAGACAACAGCAAAGTACCCTAGGGACTCCCCTCTGAGGCTGGCAAGCACCAACCCAAACAGAGAGGGGTCTAGCCCGTGACAATTTGGGGCTTTTCTCCTTTAATTAGCTGTCTTTTCATCGTTGTTTTTTAACGTTATATCAACTCAATTGGAGGGTGAAAAGTGTGCTAACAGGACCTCCACTTGAGGAGGGTGCCCTGCACATTTTTCCTAGTTGTTGAGGGTGTCCACACTTATGGGGCATCTATTTGATCTTATACCATTACTTCTAACTTGGGATCAGGAAACATTGACACATGGGCTATATTTGTACATCATTCATCACAATTCATGGGGCGACCTAGTCTAAAGGTCCACACATGTGATGGAGTTGCTTGTCTAGAACATATCTTGAGGATCTATTCATGGATTCACATGTGGAACATCTCATGGAGGGCACACATGTGGATAGACATCTATCTACTATTTTTGGAGTCTTGCCATGGTCTAACCCTCAACTAAAGGGGATGCCCCACTACTTAGCTCTATTTTGAGGATATGGTTGTAACTACATAGTTTATTATTGTTTGACTTGTCTATCGGAGTTAGTTAGTTGAGAACTTCATTCTATTTGTTTTCCTTGAGTATTCTATTGTAACTTCTTGAAGGGAATTGTTGATCTCAACAAACTAATTGCTACTTTTAGTAAACAAGTTGTTGAGAGGATAAATATATTGTTATTCTTTGGAGAAATTAGTGGATCTAAGAAAACATATCATATTTTATTGTAAGAGGAGATGGAGCTTAAACTTAAACAAGGGTTTTCTATCTCCATTTGGAGGTGGTGAGTGAAAGAACTTGGAGTGTTCTATCTTTTGTCTAAGCTTTGTGTATTGTATGTACAACTTCATTTATGTGTGGCAAATATTGTTCTAGGTGCACCATTGGAAGTTATTTTTGCAGATTTGTGGATGCCAAAGTCAATTCAAGGGCCATAGAGGAGTAACTTTGCTACATCGAAGAAGGTTAGGTAATCCTAAATCTTCTTGTGTTGCTTACCTTCAAGATGAAAACATTATGCATGTGACTTCACTTGATTCAGTGCATCTGTAAATAATCATTGATTGGGGCCACCCTTAGAATTGCCTTGAGAAGTGGATCCTAGATAGACCCTCTCCCCCATCAAACTTTTGGGTCTATCAGCTAAATTGGAGCTGTTGTTGTGCACGTCACCTTGGCTTCCTACAGCCCCCTAATATTCATAAGAACAGCCCTCTGAAGTTGCATGCATGACCCCATCGCTCAAAAATGATAAGGGATTGATCTTCCCTTTCATCCACCACCCCAAAATACAAAATCATAAAAAACTATTTTCCTTTTGTTTTTGCTACTAAGCTCTTTCTTGCTCCCACTCCATACTACACACATTCAGCATAGTTAACCACAGGGAAGACCCCCTAGGCTAGATTCCACCTAGTCTAAAGTGAGAAAGGCAAGGGTACTAAGGTGACAGTGGGTAGCTTGCCTAAGTTTCCCTTGGGGTTTCACAATGTGTGCTTAGGGACTTTTGCACCAAGTGAGAACTTGGGAGGTGACAGGACCATTTCTATAAATATTTCCAAAGGATAACCAATAAATCAACCTTACAAAGATATTAGAGAGCAATATTCTAATCTGCATTGGATTTTTAAAATTTACTTCAAAGTTCATACATTCTCACCACGCACTCCTAACAAGGATACAGGGCATTAGAATATTACCTTAGGTGGCTCTTCATTTTCCCCAGTCATTATGTCCACCAAAGGATATCCATCTTTCCCATACAACCTATAACACCGCTTTTTGCAAGGAATTGACACCTGCATAAGAACATGCAAGCTATAATACCCAACTTAGAAACGTGTATTACAATTTATCCTAAACAGAAGCATTTTTGAAAAATATTCCAACCTTTGAGACATCTTCAGATAATTTCATGCGAGGCTGACCATTTATCTCTACCAATTTAAAAACACAACCAAGAGCAGGTTGAGCAAAGCATGTAACGAGATGGGTACCTATCCCAAAAGCATCCACTTCATGCCCCTGTAGATACAATATACTATGTCAGCAAGCTTTTCTGCAACAAAATCATCCTCAAACTTGGAATATTAAGGTCAAACAAATTTGATACAAGGATCCAAAAAACAATATATTAAAAATGGAAATGAAAAGAAAAATGAGATATATAAATGAAAAATATGACATGCTAAGAACTTAAAACTGGATAGTTGAAAGGCTTTGAATGTTCTTTCGCAATGAGATCATTTCTATTAACCCATTTGCTGTGTAAGTGATATAATCATCTTTTGCAACCAGATTTAGTTCTAACCTTAAGAAGTTACCTGTTTGTTCAATGCATCAAGAGTTTCCTCATTGATATCATTACTAGCAGTAATTGCCATCTTCCCAAAATCAGGAACTCCAAATTCTTTTTCAATTCCACGGAAGAATTCCCGTGCCTGAGTAGATAAATATGCAAGGTCACCTGAATCCAACCTGATTCCATGAGCCTTATAGCTGCATCATGAAGAACACAATAACATTGTCACTTCTATGCAATAATTAGGTTCCAGGTATGATGAACTTAATTAAAACAATGGAATTATGCTATTGTTCATTCCTTCTAATACAAACAGGTTGGAACGATTTTACACAAGTCACATTGGTCATATGTGGTCATCTATGCAATAAAAAATTATTACCAGCTAACCATGCCTTTGAAGAAATTCATTTAATTTTTACGATTTCCTCTCAAGAACTCTGTGCTGCCATAATCAACAACCTCTTTTGAAATTGCATCCAGTGAGCATTTTGAAACACAGGTCGCAAATAAGAAGCAAGTTAAACTTATAACTGGAGGATAAGAAATTCAATCAAACATTGAAACCACTATAACAACACATGACCAGATGGTCCCTTATCCACAGCATTCACGCAACACTCTTCGCCAATATCCTAAGAAAACCTACACCAGACAGCTCTGTAAAAGGTATTTGGATAGGAAAAAGAATGTAACACATATCATCCACCGAAACATTGCTAAAGACATCAACAATTACTAGAAACCACTAAAAGAGATGCCAAAACCATAAAAACAAAACTAGATTATGATTTAAACATGTTAAGAAAAAAAATAACTATAGATCATGCCTTTATCCAATGCCATAGCATACTCAAAGAACTATAGGCTGCAATCAAAAGACTACATGATGCCAAGAGTATCAAAAATAATACCTATTATCACCTTCAAGTTCCTAGGGGTACCACTAGGAATCTACCAATGAAATAGGACTCGGGAAACTTGCCTGAGTACTGTCAAGTTGAGATGGCTATAATGTCCCCATTTTGGGACATCATAACATTACAGAGTGTTATGCCTACCAGAGTAGCCAGATAGGGGTGACAGAGAGTTCGGGAGATATTGAGGGGTTTTATTGGGCCCGACTTGCATCGTTCATCATCAGAATCCATTCCACACAGCTTGGCTTTGGTTCCATTGCATTCCGACGATTTTCGTAATTTTTAGTTATTATGGGTCATATCTTAATTAAATTCACTAAGAAGGTCATAATGGGCATATTACTTGGAGAAACCTCTTAGTGTAATAGCTCATCAGAATTGGGAGGAAGAGCATTACAGGATAAGATGATGAGAAGTGACTTTCAGTGGTCGGAGAAGCCATAAGGATGGATAAAATACTTTTTAGAGGTAAAATGGTTAATTAATTAATTAATTAAGTGATTTAATCAAGGAATAATAAAATAAAGTAAAAGTCACTTGGAGGGAAAAGATCAACAATGAATTAGGGTTTCGGGAAGCTATAAAGGAAGGGCAAAGCAACCTAATTCATTATTATGTTATGATTTGATGTTGAGATATTTGGAGAGGAGGAGGAAATCGACCCCCTTGTTGTTTTGTGGATTTCTGGTGGAAACCACCACCGTTGATCGGTTTCGGTGTTGAGAGACACACCCTAGCCTATCGGAGATACAATCCAGGTATTTCACCGTGCATTTTAGGGATCCAGTTCAGTGACTGTGCAACTCAGCCAATGAGGGTGCAAGGGTTAGAGAGAGGGTTTGTGTGGCCGCACGAGACATATCAGTATTTTACAGATTCCTTCCGATCCATTTGAGAGCTAGCCAGGGCGCATCCTTTGAGCCATCAGTCGTCACTTTCCGATAGTGGAATCTCCCAGAACGCAGCAAACAGCCAGTTAGGGCGCAGCTCTTGAAGAAGCACATTTGGGGTTCCAGGGGGTATTCCGAAGCAGATCTAAGGAAACCCTTCCAACCCATTAAAGAGGAGGCCAGGACAATCGTTTCCATTCATACATCGTCAAATTCCGTCAGTGGGATCACTAGGGCGTAGTCCCATAGCCCAGGAGGTGCGCAAACCCCCAGGGGGTGACATCCGGAGCTTCAGAGGTCGGATCTTCAGTCCGACAATTACCAGGATCATCTTAGAGGCCAGGGCGCTTCTTTTGAGATAGTTTCCTGTCCATTTCGACGGGTATCGCCATCAGGGCAAGTTTTTCAGTATCTGCAACAGTTTTCATGAGCTTCTGAACTGCGTTTTGTCGATCTATCCGTGCATGCACAGATAAGCCTTCATTCTTCTGATCACGGGTATTTCTTGTTAATTTAAGCATATAGGGGCTTTCGCAGTGCAAGATATTAGATATTATTTTCGGGATTAACTCTGTAGTGTAAGTCATTAATCTATGACCCATATTCATGAGTATTAGTCGCAACTGACCAATAATTCTCATGATTTGAATAGTCCACTTAGCACTCATTGCATCGGGTGATGCTCACAGGGGTGAAGAAATGGGATTGAAGCCAA
>SNQJ01S0001415.1:25453-39433 GCA_010110895.2 Picea sitchensis | reverse complement strand
GATTTCTCCATATTTATGTGCCAATGTGTTTATCTGATGTTGTTGTTGCTTTATATGTTTAAAATTTTGAAAAAAATGAATATATTTTGTATTTTTTAATGTTTGTCGTGGTTTTCCGATTTTTTGCCAACTTTTGCCGAAACGATTTTTTTCGGACCCTCGCCGACTTTTTGCCATGGCCGACTTAATCAACACTGATACTAACATCTTCCAATTGCAATGATTTACCAAACATAATATGATGAAACTCAACAAATCTATAATAGAATTCTATTCATGTGTTCTAACAGAAGAAAATCATCAATATTTCAATCCAAATAAAAACATGTCCAACTTGCTAAATGGAAAGGAAGAATACTAGCAAAGAGCTCTAGAAACAAGAACCAACCTATACATGATACATAAAACATTTTGCATTCAGTTTGCTTAAATAACATTAAGCAGCACAATACAAAAATTATGCTATATACAAACAAGATTACAAGGATTAGAAATCACACCCTAACTCATCAAGTGCCAAAGAAACTGCACAAAAATTGGGAAGCCCGCTTCTCATAACCTGCCATAGTTTCTCCACCATTAGCATCATGTACAACAAGAATCTTCCATACATCAAGAATAAAGTATTCATAACTAGATCTTCCATACATCAAAAATAAAGCATTCATAACTAATGCATCATGTGACTATACTCTCATTTCTAAAGAAGTTTATAAATGATAAGAAAGTACTTTCACTACTTACGATGCAAACAAAGTTTATATTTTGTTCTAATATGAAATGTTGGCATCTCAAGACAAAAATAATTAGTATTCGTTCTAAACATACTATTTCAATGGAAGGTAAATCTCCCTTTAAAGATCTACAAATTTGTTCACAAATTACTCTTCGTTAGGTGGCATCCTTCTTCCAAGTGACCTCAATGCCCAAATCGGTCAAATGCAATGCTCTAACAATGAATTATACTCAAGACCTTTGATGATCCACGAGGTATAAACAAGAGAAAGGACTTCAAAAATTATCAACACCTACAAAAGGCACATGATCAAGACAAGAGAATCACATGGAAAGCTCATTCCTAATGGTACTAAACACTTCCCTTATTAAAGTAAATACACTTGCTTTCTTTTTGTTGGAGGAGCCAATGTGGTCAATTATGTCTTAGCAAATATCCTTTGCTTCAAATATTCAATGCCCAAGGCACCTCATAGAATGACTACTCAATAACTGATGAAACTAAATACAATTACAAGAGCTTTTGGACAAGGTATTGATAAGACCAAGTATTTCATCTTGTGGAGCCCTAGTCTTATTTTTTTGATAGGAGGACAAGTCTTGTCAACTATATAGATTATAGGCATCTTAATAAAATGACCATTAAGATAAAATATTTGTTGTTGGTATTGAAGATTTATTTGCACTTCTTTTCTTAGCATTGGCATGAGGTAGGATGTCACCAATTGAAAATAAAGGAAGAAGATATCCCTGAAATGGATTTCAAGACAAGGTATCATTACTATGGGTTTAGAGTCATGTCTTTTGAGTTATTAAAAGCACCAACAATGTTTACACACCTCAAAAATAGTGGTTTTAAACAATATTTGGTAAATCCATACTAGTGTTTTTGCATAATATTTTTGTCTATTCAAAGAATGAAGAGGAACACAAGCAACAATTGAGAATAGTTCTACAATACCTATGAGAATAGAAAGCATATGCAAAGCTAATTAAATGCTCATTTTTCAAGAAGTATGTGCATGTTATAGAGATATTCACGGGTATCCATATTTATAGTAAATGGAAACCTTATATAAAGAATGAATCCTCTCAACGTTTCAGGCTCGAAAGCTTAGCCCATCTTCAAGAGATAAGTTCTTATAGTCTTTAAGAAACGCAACAACAACATTAATAAATAATTGATTTAGTGCCTAAAGTCCAACATTTAGAGTAATAGGTCAACCCAACTAGTTATCCAATATTTGTATTTAAGGAATTAATGTGGTTTATGACGAGGCACCAAGTTCTACTCGACTTCCATCCAACATCTTTATCAATGTTATCAGGGTGTTTCTCAATTTTGATGGCTTCCCTGATTTTTTTCTTTGTGTAATGATCTACTTGGTAACAACACTTGCATTTTCTAGGCATATATGATGCCTAGAATTCTCCAAGTGCTTTGCAGAGCACATATTTCTTTGTGCAATCATAAGAGATGTTAGCGCTATGTTCTTTTGGTCTTATTTGAAAATACCTACTAGGCTTGCAAATGTATGTTAGCTTTTTAGCTCGGGAGGTACTCCGCATGTTTTGTCTTGTATGTGGATGTTACCTTAATGTTTACACTACCAGGAACTTAACTTTGTAATAGTTTTTATAAAGTTGTTTAAGTGGTTCTTTTATTAAAGTGACTTTTTAATAAAGTGTACCTTCTATTTTTAAAGTGACTTTATTTTCATAAAGCACTTAATAATAATAAAAGTGAAATTCACTTTAATTTTAAATGGAGCTTTTTAAGGAGGAATGGACCATGACCCTTGATCTTGGAAAAGGCAGATCTAATCTTGGCCTTTGGATCTAGGGTTAGGGGAAGGTGAAAAGGAACACTTTGGGGGAAAATGTCGTTTACTAGGATTATAAAAGAATGCATTGGTAGTGTGCAAGAAATGTCATTTTCAGATTATAAAAGAATGCATTGGGTAGTGTGCAAGACATGTCAAATGTCGAGAGAGGACATCGGGAGAAGAGTTAGAGAGATTTTCTGAGTATACTTGAGAGAGAAAAGTGAGCAGCAAAGAGGGCACATTTTTCGAGGAAAGTGGGCACGATTCTCGAGAAAAAAATTCTGTGAAATTTTTGGCCGAAATTTTTTTTCTGCTGTGGGAGGCCGTACTGTACGGATCTGTACAGTCCATACGATTCCGTACAGTCCATACAGATTTGGCACGGAAATCGAGGCAATTTTTGGCATGGTTTTCGAGGCGATTTTCAGATTTTCGGTGGTTGTTTTTGGGCCATACGGAACAGTCCGTACAGTGGACTGTGGGCACAGAAAACGAGGTATGGAAGAGGCAGGACAGCAGTACAATTTTGGCATGGAAAACGAGGCAGATTTCTGTGGGACAGATTTGGTGTTGTGAGGTATTTTCCTTGGCTGTAAATGTTGTTTTGCTGCTGATATGTACTTTCCTGAAGCTGAATAATAAATCTCTCTCTCTCTCTCTCGTTGGGTTTCCCGACATTGGGGTTTTCCCTGGCATTTGCCTAAATTTCTGCGTGTTATGGGTTGTTGTCCACTGTGTATTTCCGTTGCATATTTTGCTTAACAATGTGTATTTCTGCTTATAGAAATTTCTGAATGTGGGTATGCATTTCTGAAATTTAAGAAGACAGTTATCTCTAGGTTGCTAAGTGTTTGACGAAATGTGTGAATGAAATATTTCTGATTTTGTCATTAGAAAATCTACAATGTATACCTTGCCACAATCACATGGAATAGACTAGATACCTTTTTCTTTCCTAGAATCTATCAAATCTTTGGAGTGACCAAGCAATTTTCTTAAAGAATTATGAGAAGAGAAGGTTCCTTCTATTTTTTTCTCATTCAAGATCTTTGTTATATAATCAATAGTCCCTTTGATGTAAGCTAGAGTAATAATCTTTAAGATGTCAATGTTGGTTTTCTTTTTACGCTTATTATGGATGAAATGTTGGTCAATGTTGGTTTTCTTTTTACGCTTATTAGAATCAAGAGCTCGCAAGGACTCTGAATATGTGATCAAAACTACCATGCGGACCTCTGATCTTTGTCTCCTAAAAAGTAGGGAATATGCTAAAAATAGACATCTCTCTCTATCCATGAAAACCTTTGTAAACTTCTATCTCTAAAACAAGGAACACTACCAAACTAATCCTGTACTTGTACTCATATGGGAACCAACCTTGGCTCACCCAAAAACTGACTCTGGGAAAAAATACCTGAATGCCAGCCAAAATAGAACATGTTGGCTCTTAACCCTTAGGATTCTCAAGTGAGAAAATCCAAGGGTTAACACCTCCTTAAGGAGGGAATTTGTTATACTTTGAAACCATCTATGAACTATTTTGAGAAGGACATCCACTTTGTTGAGCCATCTATTCTATTGTTGATGTACATGTGGCATATGCCCACCATATTACATTGTTGTTGACCTGATCCTCTATAGTTAGTTGGAGGATATTAGTATTTTCTGCATAGATCTAGGGTTAGTTATAGATCTAATGCTATTTTATTGATGGAGTTGTTGAGCTATTGATTTATAAATAAGAGCCTCCTCCATGTTGTAATGTTGTTGAAAAACCTTGGAATAAAATTGTTTATTCTCTTGTTCAAGCTTTGCAGAATTGTTTTCTCTTGTTGACGTCGATCTTGTTCTTGGAGCACTATTGGAGGCTATTGTTGCAAGTTTGTGGATGCGAGAATCAACACATGGGCCATAGAGGAACAAAATTGCTACGTTGGAAAAGGTTAGGTGGAGTAGACTTTCATCTATCCCTTAATATCTTTTGTGTTTCTTTCTTTAACAAGGAAAACTTTATGCATTTGTCATCACTAGATTCATTGCATCTGTTGACAATCTTTAGGAAGGGTCCACCCTTGTGTTGTCTTGAAAGTGGATCTTTGTGATTTTAGTGACTAAATTAGGGCTGTTGTTGTGCACAACACTTTGGCTTCCTATGGCCCCCTAATTTTAATCAAGAACAGCTCTCTCAAGTGGCTAGATCAACCCCACAAGCCCAAATGGGATTAGGCACTGATCTTCCCCTTCCCAACCAACCAAAAAACTTTAAAATCTTTTTTATTTTATGTTTTAAACAATCTGAAATTGCAGCAAGTAAAATCTTTAGATCAGATTGTATTTAAGGCTATTTGCACTTCAATAAATTATCTTTAAGTGGCTGGTTGTATTCTACCAGTAAATCGCTGATTTTCTAGCTCCAAACCCTAGTCGATTTGCTCAATTACAGCCCTTCTCTACTGCTAGTTTAAATTTCTGAAAGGGGCAATTTAATTTAGATCTGAAATTTCATCAAGTTAATCCATTAAAACAGATCTAATAAATCGAATCATTGTTCTAAAGGAAAATTGTTGTGGTAGTGTTCAATATTACTTGATTTCGCTAAATCTATCCTTTGCTTATTGCTATTGTATATTTACGGAAAAAAGGAGCATTTAATAAGTTGATTTAAATCTGGAAATAACATCAAGGAAGTTCATGAAAACAGATTTATAAATCAGCTTGCATCTTCTAAGGGAAAATCTATCTTTTTCATCGTTAAAATCCTAATTGATTCAAATTGTTAGTATAAGCCTCGGTTAATATTTGTTCACATATCTAAATGAGGGCATTTAATAAATCTGATTCACATCTGAAATTTTCAGCGTTGATGAGCCTAGGTCAAGATATAAAAGACATAAAAGCAAAAGACAAGGCATTCATTATTCACAGAGATCATTCAGAGAGAGGATGAGCTGAAGAGAAAATTAGATTTATGATTTTCAGACTGGTAAGATAAGTTACAGCAGTGAAATCAGCAAGCTTAGAGAGAGGGATACTCCACAGTAAGGGCCATACAGTCTTCTACAGCCGAGCCGCAAGTGTGGAAGGAAAATCAGCCCAGAATCAAGTCGCATGTGCCAGATTTAAGTGCAACCAGGCCACACGCATTCCAACCAGGCCACCTGTGAGCTGTACAGCCCACACATGCGAGTCTGTACTGTTGTATGAACATCCCAGAAACAGGCCGTCCAGTTATTTTGAGGTTTGATTTTCAGTGTTTTCCCCCTTCAAAATTTTGTTATCTCGCTGTAAATTTCTCAGGAGCCATTTTCCCCTGTGTGGGAGCTCCAGTAGGTTCAGATTTATTGAATGAAGAACTGATTTGTGGAGCAGAAATTAATTTTGTTGTCTGGGTGTGTTTGCTTTTCTAGTTTTCCGCTGCATGCAAGTAAAATAATTCCAGTAGTGTTTAGATCTAATCTATTCTGCTAAGATTCTGGTTTTATAGACTTTTACATCTCTTTCTGGTTTTATAGACTTTTACATCTCTCTCTCTCTCTCTCTCTCTCTCTCTCTCTCTCTCTCTCTCTCACACACACACACACACACATGCACATAGATAAACAATTGTTAAATTTCATCTATGAGTGCATACACAATAATATAGGAAGAATGATAAATGTCATATACATTTGTTTGATGCTGCAGCAAGTACATACCCACAAGTTCAAAGTTGGCTACCCACAATTACACATACCACTCTCTCACTGAATCATCCCAAATAACATCAATATATAGGAATAAAAGAAATGCATGAACAAGCATAAATAATAAATTCATTGTTAAATATAACAGCAACAATTGAGGTGAGCAAATACATATTCCATCATGAACAAACTACATAACCTACATCATAAGTGTCCACAAGTGCCTGAAAATTTGTAGGAAATGCCAAAGCATATGAAATAAAGGCCGCCATCTCACTATGACTAGTCTCAGAGAATGTTCCTCTAAGAGAATCTGATGCCTGAATAATCAACAAAGAATCAAAAGTGTTAATTGATTAAGCTACAGCACACTATAACTATAGAAAATGTTTTAGACTGTAGCTAACAACATTAACCAAAATAGGGTCTTTAAAATCCAAATTGCCACACCAAAGACATCAAATTAAATTCAATTGCAAGAAATAGAAGATAACTAAAGTAGCCCTCCAAATAATAACTGTCACGTGATAATTTTGAATTAAGTAGTCTCCACAGATCACCACACAAGCATGCAATAAAAGAATACAACATTATTTTTCTTGAAAATATAGCCAAAAACTCTTAAAATAAACACGTGCAATTTTCAGTTTATAAAGAACACAAGTTACAAACTAATTTCAAAATTGACTAATATAGCCTTGTAGGGCTTACCTACATTCTGATCATTATATTTTATTGGAGTACTACATGGAGGATCTCCCTTACACTTCCAGAATTTTCCAAACCATTCCATGAATGAATATAAAGATACCTTACAAAAGGGAACTGATGGGAATAAACAAAGCAACTTGAATGATTAATACATAAAATAATTCACAAGCCTAGATAAATGAATTTTGCGGAATTGCACTACATTCTCCTAATTCACAACCCATATGTGGTTCTTAGGGTGGATTAATATATCTCTTTGGAATGTGTCTTGTTTTCTACTCTCAAGGTTCATTTCCATCTCTAGGGCACAATTTTTATTTCTGATGCCCATTTTTTCTTTAGGGGATGTCTGAAGGTTGCACAAAACAGAGGGTTTCAAGGTAATGTTGATTTGAGGTTCAAAACAAGATTTATCTGAGCAGAAAAAATAAGTATTCTCATTCTCTTTACAACAAGGTCTTTAACTTATTTTTCTTGGAATCATGGGATTTCTCTATGCTATGAATTGTTTATGTTCTTTGGTTGGAGGTTCGGCCTTGAGTCAATCCCAAATTCCCCTAAACAACATCCCTTACCCAAAAAATTCAATGGAGAATGGAGAAGCAGCAAAAGGATTGCATTTGATTTATAGGAAAAAAACACGAGACGGCTTGGAACTAACAGACAAACCAGGATCCTTCAAGTAGAATCTCTTCAAGCAAACCACAATCATGAAACTTTTTTAACTATACTAAAAATCATCTCCAGGAACGAACCCAACTAACAACAACTCAGAAGAGATGGCCATTCTCGGAGAAAAAATAGTTACAAGGAAACGGCAGAAGGTTTTGGCTCCAGATTTTGAATTTGTGGCAAGTACAACTTATTCCTGAGTTCACATTATGAATGGAAACAAATACTCCAACCACCTGTATAAGTGGATGCAATAATTCAGGCCAGATTCAAAGAAGAAACACAACAGGTTAAGGCCCTTAATCTGCAAGTCAAGGGGGTAATCTTGTGAGGAAATATAGTTAAAGCAGAAACCACTTTCTTACATTAAGATTAGAACCTGACTATTAGATCTCCAAACAAGACTTGGTTCAACCAAGACAAATCACTAATTATTCGCTTTCACATATCACAAGACAAATTAGAAACTCTATGTCAATGAAAAAGTTATCCAATCACCCTGTTAGTCTACACAGATGAACATGGCTAGAGTTCAACATAAAGAATAAAACAATTTCCAAAATTATACATTTCACACTAAAATAATTGTTGGGAACAAAAGCCACTATTTATCTTTTTCATAAATTTACAAGGATAAATATGTGATTAAAAGCAAAGTTGACATAATAAATGTCATTAAATATTTTCAAAAAAATGGTTAGAAAGGTAACGAAATACACTAATTCTCTTTTCATTGCACAACAAAACTCTCAAGGTATATATGAGTTTCGAAGGCTTTGATTTATAAAATTAGCCAAATATGAAATTTCAACGCCATATTTCAATAGAAAGAGACTGATATTCATGGCTTCACCCATAATTAATTTCATTGGAAGGTTATTTTCCAACATCTAGAGAGAAATGGATCTTTCTATTACATTTGTGGAGAAGTCATCTCAAGTGGCACTAAAGATAGAAGCAATGTAATACCCTACTTGTAATACCCCAGTTTTGAGTCCCCAGATTAATAATGTATTTTGTTATTGATGAAAAGGCCAGAGAGCCTAGGAAATGTAATACTTTGAACATTTTAATAGTTGGCTGCGAAACGGACAAGGACAAGAATTATAGGGGACTACAACTCCACGAGAGAGGGGGAGATGGAGATCTAAGTCTTTATTATGTTTTTATAATTTTATTTTACCCTTGATTTTAGTGAGAAGTGGAAGGGTCGGGTGAGTCTTATGGGGAGACCATGTTATGCCTGAGATATAAGCCCTACCCGTGGGCTGGTTGGGGGTTACTTGGTTACACTGTTGGTCATTCAGGGTTACTTCATTTTGGTCATTCGTTGTTGCATCATTGCAGTGGCTTCATTTTGGTTACCCTTTTGTTCATCATTCTTTCCTTCTTTCTCACTCTTGGTCTGGTGTTGGGCATGGGAAATGAGTGGCTGGAGTAGTAAGCCATGCTTGGTTGTAGCAGAGAATTGAAATTTGATGCTTGTGTGCATGAGAAGCATTAGCAGGCAAAGAAAATATGTCCACAGTTGTGAATCATCAGAGTTCCAGCATTCAAATTTCCGGATCAATAGCACTGGAACCCTGGAAAGAGGTGGACATCCTAAGGGACTATGTGGCGGTGAAGGGGGTTCATTCTCTTCGGTTGTGTAGGCTAAAGGAGAAGAGAGCTAGTGAACTGAGATTGTTGTGTGGTTGAGAAATTATGAGAGCTTGATAGTTGATTGGTTTGGGAAACTAAGAATCGGCCTAAGACACGTCCTTGTGGATTCATAGCCCTGGCTCAGGGGTGACCTGCTATTGAGAGCTAGAACAACAGTGTCTAAGGTTGGGTGAAACATCCAACGTCAACAACCAGCTGGTGGATTGAATATTTGAAAAGATAAGTCTTTGTCATGGTTTCTCTGTGTTGATATTTATTTATGTTGTGTATTTAATTTTTATCTCTGTAATAAGTTTATGACATGCTTGTTGTTGTTAATTGTTGTGCATGGCCTATTATGTTGCTTTTACAGTCATGCATGTTTCTTTTTAATTGCATGTACGTTATCGGGTTCTTTATTCATAAGAATGGTATAAAAAAATTGAAATCGCCCAGGAAAGCAAGTTTTCAGAGATGCACAAGACTAGGGTACATTACACTACCAAGCAAGTATGTTGGCATTGTTATTGGTTTATGAACAATATTCAAACATTCTATAATTTTCTAACAACAAGATTTCCAAACAAAGATGACATCGTACAAATTTAACTAAACATTTAACATATATAAGTGACACTTTTGGGTACTTATCTGAATAGTTCCACTCTCAAATGATCTTGTTCTATGAAAGATCTTGCACTCTAATTGTGTCATCAGATAAATGCTACGCTGCAAGTGATTTATCTCCCATATATTGTATCTTTAAATCTCAAAGATAGCCCCCAAGTTAGGTCCTCGAATCTTGCTGAAAAATGCGATGAACACTCAACTCAAGCAACTCAATGCAATATAGAACACCCATCCAAGGTCAAATAAAGGTTGTTTGCATACAACCATCTTCCACAATAAAGTTGGCTATGATCTAGGATCTACATATCTGGGACTCACTCCCTACACTCCCTGTCGTTTCAACGGTAACAGTAGGTGGCAGACACAATTTGACAGAACTGTGGTAAGGGAGCCTGACTCACAAAAACAAAGAAAACAATAGCAGCATGGTATCATAATGTTGATGTTTTTGAAGCATCGAGCACATATTCTCACATTGGCCTTTGTGTCAGGCATGTGAGAATCTTTGTTGGCACTCACATTGCATTGAGAAAACCCTTTTTGTATGGAGCTAGGGTTTGGAATTGTGTTGTTGGGGCTTCACACCCATATGGAGGAATAAACAATTCTAATTTAATGTTGAGTTTAGAATGGGTTCCTAAACTCACTGATTAGACTCCTATAAAAGGAGAGGCAATGTGAGGAGAGACTAAACATCTCATTGTGACATTATGGAGTTGGCATAAGTGAGTGAGCACTTGTGCCAAGGAGATCGGGGTGGCAATTTCAGCAAAGGAAATTCTTCACTTGGACAAATCTAGCCTAGGGTTTTCTGTTTTGTTTTTTTATTTTTCAGCCAAGAGAGAGAGGTTGCACGGGTGAGCTCACACGTGTGAGAGGAGCAGCAGAAGAGGTCACACGTGTGAGTCGTACAGTCTGTATGGCACTTGCGGACTGTACAGCAATAGAAAACAGGTCACACATGTGATCCGTATAGTCTGTACCACACATGCAGATCGTACAGGTGTCATCAATAGCCATACAAGTGACATCAACAAGTTGTACAGCAGATTTGTAAGTTGGAAGGGTTTTTCCATAATTTTGTTGAAGGTGTTAATTGCTAAGAGACTGGTTTTTGTCCTTGGAATTTCTCAATCAGAAAATTTTATAGAACAGAAATTTGTGTCTCTTGTGAATGGATGATTTCTCTCTAATGTTTGTGCTTCCGCTATAGTTTTTCTTTCACAATTGTTAGTTTTTACTGCATCTCGGGTCTGGTCTAATGATTCCACAGTTATGCACAAATTTACTCAATTTGAACTGTAAACATAAACACACTGGGATGCCTAACTTTAACACAGCAGAACATGACCTAGTAATTTTATCACACACAAGTGTTTAATCCAGAAAAGCAATGTTCTTATGCCAAGAATCAATGGGCTCCCGTACTAGGGACAATGGCCCAATTCTTTTACAAAGAATATGCCAAAACACTTACAAATACTCTGTTGTCCAAGGTCTGCTCCTTCAGACCTGCAATCATTTCATTAATGTTGTTGTTAGACACTTGTTAACTCCTTGAAGATTGTTGCACTAGTCTTCTTTTACTATTGGCCCGTTGTCCAGCCCTCAAGGTTGTTGTTCTAGCACTTGTTTGGTCTCCAAAAATACTGCTACAGGTATGTTGTCCCTACTAGGGTATTCGGCTTCCTTTCTTGGTCTGACCGCACCTCAACTGAGCTCTCTTTAACTTCTGCAGTTGCCAAGAGGCCTACGACTATCCTCCTTGGACAGGTTGCACCCTAACCGAGCCTCCTCTTGACTCCTATGGCTGGCAAGTATAGGCCAACAGCCTTCCCTCCCCTGCAGCTTCCTTTCTCTTCAGGGTCGAGCTGTCACAAGGGTCAACGGCTACTTTAAACAATCCTAAGACAGTCTTCCCCTTTGCCCTTAAGATGACCTGCCCAAACACAAAAGAAGACTGCAAAAAATGAGGCCTAACAACCTCTCTCCATAGTCGGTAAGTGTCTCCTAAAACCACAAAAAATTTCAGACCTCTTTCTCATCCATGTCACTTCACTTGAATTTTTTCACTGTTATCCCCATTTTGCAGGATAACCAGGGAGATGATGTCTCGAGGCCCTCAGGTTGCAGATATGGAGTGTCGAGAGACCACCGCTCTATCACCACATTCTGATCCATTATCAACGCATCCACCACACCAGCTAGCTTTTGGAAGGCAGATGGGTCTTGCTCCATGCAGTACAAGTCAGGTATTGTGGCAGGTAATCACCATGATATTTGAGGCATTTAAACATGTTCTATTTAAGTTGCTTTTGATTATAGAATGCCTGCTTGGATTATGCTTTTGACATTGTTTCACCTTGGTGAGTGTCATAGATTCCCTAGTAAGTGGCCAACCTTTGGGGAAGGTATGTGATTGGGGGTCCCTTAAGGGGTTAGCATACCATTTCCAACCATACTTACCACTTCCCGCTCATTACATTCCCATTATATTTTCCTCTTCTAGGCCCTTTGACTTTAGTGACCCGAGAAGGGCATGTACCTCATTTCATGGGAAGAAGGGGTTGAAGGCCTAGAGGGATTGTTGTTGGCTAAAAGATAAAATCCTAAATATAGACCTTCCATATGCGTCGCCCAGGGATCCCCGAGAAAGCAATGAAACGCTTCTCTGTAAGGAAAGGGGGACCTACAAAAATAAATGATAATGAATGCTTAAGGGGTCAGTTGGAGGAGGGGAGGTTTCATCACGAGTCGGCCTATCATGATCATGGGTATTTAGCGGTATGACATTACCATCATCTGGTCACCAAGACAGGGTAGTGACTCTCAATTACACAATTGAGAGAAAGGGGGTCTCATCACAAGCCAGCCTTCTCATTTCCGCCAGGTATTTGTGAATGACATTGTCGTTATCTGGACACCAAGCCAGGACAATGGCCTTCAAATCCTTCCTTAAAACATGAGAGAAATAAAGAATGGAAAGAAGATGGGCTTGGAAAAAGTGCATCGTGAACAAAGGTGCCACACACCCTCTACAAAGGCACCCATAAATGAGATAATACGATCCCGTGTATGTCATGAAACTCATCAACCTATGAAGTCAACCCCTTTCACTTCATCATCCACTACATAACCTTGAAAGGCCATCCTTGGGAGCATCCCCTCTTGAGGGCTTTGGTCTACCCAATAAGACTTTTATGACACCCCTCCCATACCTAAATTTGGTTAATTAGGGTCTTTGAGCATTTGTTTGATTTGATGAGGTAGTTTTGATGCACATGTTTAGGTGTCTTGCTTATTAGATGTGATTTATAATTGTCATGATATCTTTGACTTGAGATCTTTGGAGGGCATACCATTTTGTTTTTCAAGACCCTGCTTGGTGGCCAGTTTTGGAGGAACAAGCCTAGCTTGGGCTTCTATAGGGCAAGAAGCCCACAGGTTGGATGCCCAGGGCCCGCACACCAGATCACAGAGACATGCCTTTGGAGGCTTACATGGAATCATGGAAGATCTAACCTAGCCCCTACCACCCAAACGTTTTTCTTGAAGGAGGCAAAACGTCACATTTTTTAGGCTTGACGTCATAGAGGGGCTAGGGTTTGGTGGCGATGGAGTTGCTCATTGACACTTGGCATGATTTGATCAAAGGAGGAATAGACGGGGCATAGCACATGAGGAGAAGGCCTTTGGAGGCTAAACGTTCCATCCCCAACCTCAACTATTTGTCAAATATGCCAAAACGTTGCCCTAAAAAGGAGACGTCATCTTGCTTTTAGGGTTTTTGATGTGCAAAAGTGAAATTTAAATGAACTATTTAATATTATTTGTGTAAAGGGGCAAGATTAGGGTTGTTGACCCCTATCTTGTGTTTGACCCCTGTTATCCACCAGGTTGCACAAGCTGGATTTCCTGAAGAGCCACCAAAGAATGAGTAAGCAATGCTCATACATGCAGAATTCAGTGATTCAGCAGGCCCTGAAAAGGCCCATTTTTCCGTATTTCCACTGTTGTAATAAGTGTTCTAAGTATGAGAGAATGTAAAAGGCTATTGGCCACCCTTGATCTGGGAGTGGGCA
>SNQJ01S0001415.1:4417-15689 GCA_010110895.2 Picea sitchensis | reverse complement strand
ATTACATAAATCACTAGCTAAGAATCTGAGATTCCGATTCGAGAAGAATCCGGTGCGGGCACAGTGGGGCTCTAAGGCGAATCCAGTAACTATGCCAAAAACATAAGTGTCAAATTTGTGGTTTGCATTGTTTATTATCGGCATTTAGTGTAAAGACCCTAGAGGTGTATTTTATGTTTTAATGCATGTTTAAAGAGCTAACAGTGGACAGAAAAACTATCCTAATTAAACCCTTCAACAAGAGGCATTAAAAGAGCATTAAATCAAAGCTTAAGGGAAGATTCAAAGGGCAGAAAAATCAGACCTGTTAGCAGCCTTGAAACAGCAGGAAATCAGCTCTGAAATTACCCTGAAAACCGTGCCCAATAAGGTCAAGGACAGACCTGTTGGGCAGCCCTTAGGAACCTCAAAATTCTTCATTGTGTTGGTCCAAAAACCCAAAGGACGAAACTTTCACTGCTAAGATAATGTCTGGCAGGAGGAAAATTTTGAAGGACCCAAAAAAAAGTGGTGGAGACCGATTTGGAAAATCAAAGCCCTACCCAGATGCAAAATAACTTTATGGTTAGCACTTAAAAATAAATTATTAACTTGGGATAATGGTTTAAAAAGGGGCTGGATCGGCCCAGGAAGATGTCCTTTGTGCAAATCAAAATTTGAATCTATTAACCACATTTTCATTTTCTTCCCATATGTAGCACAAGTAATGAAGACGGTAAAGGAACAGCTCAAGGTCAATGCAAGCAGGGTTGGAATTTGACGGGAAAAATGCCCGTTACAGACCATTTTGCCCATATTTTACGGTCAAATTTCTCAAGCAATTGTCTCACGAAACGGTTATGTCAATTGATTAAACGTAATTTTGACAGTTATCAATTTTATAAAATGCCATTAATACCTTGCTTTGGAGGTAAGTGCTTGCTTTGAAGGTAAGTGCAATTGTGTTTTTGTGTTGCGTCGGAGGTAGGTGCGATTGTGTTGAAAGTTGGAGCATGGCTTTATGTCATTTTAGAATCTATTTTTGATTCTCAATAGTCGGTGGTGCTTAATGAGTTGCAAGTAACTACCTACCACCATTTACTTTCGACCAAACAGTGTACATTGAATTGTACATGTTGAGTGTCAAAGATGGAACCTTAAGATCTACCATTGCTCTGTTGGTTCTTGGTTTTCCCATCTACAGTTGCTAACGAGCATCTGATGCTCGGAGCCGAGGAGGGCTTCTTAAGCCTGGTTTTGGGAGAGATTGGTTGTGTGGTGGGTGGGATTATGGATTTGTACATACGCCGATAATAAGAAGCTTGCTCTCTATTATCAAAAACTGAAGCCCAAGCAACTGAGGCAAGCAAGTTGTTTTGGATTTACTAAGAGTCTGGACTCGACTCGAACTCCAGATAACTCGTGACAGGGATGACCTTCCCTTCCCCACCCACTTGACCATTTGAAAAATGGGTTGTTTACTTTATCGGGTCGATTAATATTCCCGCTCGACATTCAGGGGCTAGGTATATAATCACCTCCACTGATTCTCTTACCGGATGGGTCGATGCATTGCTAATGACAGATTGCTTAATAGATACAGTGGCCAAGTTCATTTTGGAGCACATCATCACAAGGTTCGGATGTCTACAAAGATTAACAAGTGAGTCAGGGTCGATACTTCTTGAACAAATGGTTGCATTGTCAACCAACGAGTTATTCATACAACTTAACACAAATAATCCCTACCATTAGCAAGCTAATGAAACAGTAGAATCCAAGCTACAGTGGATATCCGATGGATAACATGCTACAGGTGATGTTGTGTGATGAAGCTACTACAGGTGTTGGGCAACCAATAATCAAGTAAGGGCCAAGGCATTGTGTGAATTTCCCATTGTTTCTAAGTTTAGATACAAGTTTTGATTTGCGACTATGGAGTCTTTTAGATACTAGTTTTGCTTTGCATTTATGGAGTCTTGAGTTCAAATCTGTCATGAAAGAAAACATCCATATGTTTTTCTTTGCATCCATTTTTATTTATTTGGTTGCAAATTTTCCACTGGATGAAACAGTCCAATTATTAAGTATAAGATTTAGGTTATCCAGATAAATCGAATGTACAGGCCACTGTGTCTAAATTTAGATATGAGTTTTGCTTTACGTCTATGGAGCCTTTAATTCAAATCTATCATGAAAGCACAAATCCATATAGTTTTACTTTACATCCTTTTTTATTTATTTGTTTGCAAATTTTCCATCAACAGCTTCAATTATTAAAAGTTTAGGATGAGATTTTCCCTAAAATAGCTTACCAATATGAAGAGTATGTCAAATTCATTATTGAAGGATAAATTTTTAATCAAAACTTCAATAATTTCTTATTAAAACTTAATTGTTGAAGGGCACAATTTTAAACATAACGTTTTTTGATGGAAAATATAGAGACCAAAACATCAAAAAAAAAGTGTATGATGGGTAAAGAAGAATCCAAATTCCAACCCTGAATGTGAGATGGAACAAAGAAAATCTGCTTGAATGCCTTCGAGATTGGCTCCAAGACAGAGCAGCGAAATTATATTCCGAGCTCACGGGCATCTTTACGTCCAACATTTGGTGGGCTCGCAATAATGCAGTCTTTAGTGACAAGTTCATGCCTCCAGAAGTAACGGAAAACATAACTCTGAACCAAGCTATGGAATTCAGAGAGGATCCAAAAGCCTTGAAAACGTGGAAGCCAATGCTCCCGGCAATTGACTACAAAGTGCCGTGGGGATATTTCGACGGTGAAAGCCAGGGACACCCCCCAATGTGTGGTGTAGGGGTAGTTTTGTACATAAAACAAAACCACTACATACACATCAGATATGCACCAGGTACAGGAAGCAACAACAGAAAGGAGTTCATAGCACTGTGGATGCTACTGGAAACAGCTATTAAAAAAGATGCCAGAAAACTCCAAGCTTTTGGAGACTCCAAACTGGTTATTGACTGGGCCAATGGAAAATACTCAGCCCAAGATATAAGGCTAGAAAATATCATGAGAGACATTAAGCTTACCTTCCAGTCTTTTGAATGGCTCTCTTTCCATCACGTACTACGGGAACTTAACTCCAAGGCTGATGAGTTATCAAAGGAAGCCCTGTTACTTCTAGTCGGAGCTTTTGGTTACTATGAATTTATAGAAGGCGAAGAAGTAGAGGCAATGGAGTTTTGACTCTGACTACTCCATGGGTCCATATAACAGAAATGAAATCATCTTTGGAAAGGGATACAAAATTTTGTTTTGGTATGTTGAAGTGCAGAGAACTCAGAAGAACAAAGATTGTATGAATTTTGTAAAGGAAGGCATGCTTAAAGCAGATGAATCAGACTGAAACATGTATATTTTCTGTTTCAGATTAATATAAAAGCTTTTTTTCTTTTGGGAAAAAAAAAAGTTTCAAGAGTAACTGGTAAAGGTTCAAGAGCACATAAAAAGCTTATCCAGATACATCAAAGAGCCTTAACCAACACATTCTTCAGACATATTGAACCATACTATTGGCATAGTAACTAAAAGAACAATTGAAAAGACACAAAAGAAAGTTCTCATAACCTATCAAAGTTACAAAATTCTGCAATGATTGTCTCTGTAAGTAGTCAATAACGAGCTTTATACCAATGTAACTCCTTGAAGCCTATAAAGAGGCAACCACACTCTATTCATAATGCAAAGTAAAGGTGGAGCACATAAAAAAATTGTCCAGATAAATTGAAGAAACTTGAGCAAAATATTTTGAAGACACACTGAAGCATACTATTGGCATAGCAACTCTAAGAACAATTGAAAATCTGCAGAAAGAAAGTTGTAATAACCTAAGTAGAGGACAGTTTTCCATGCTTATCTCTGTAAGTTGTTAATAGTAAATACCAAGCTCAATACCAAAAAAAAACTCATTGAAACCCATAAGGATGCAAAAACTCTACTCATATAGCAAAGTTACTAAAAGAAATCATTCAAGTCTCTATAGGTGCAACCACTTCACCTGTTCAGCAGATAATTTAAAAGTAGGCTATAACTGAGGAAAGTAACTTTTATTCAAGAGGTATAAATCTGCATAAATTCAGTCTCAACAGTATACAGTGACACATCAAACAATAGGCAAAATGACTAGTTTAAATATACACTTCTACATTCAACTGGTTTGAACACACATCTGTACCTTCTATGAGTGTTTAAGGAGAGAAGGATGAAGCCTTAGTAGCCCAACAATTGTTTAAAATTTTAATGATTATGGGTAAACAGAATAAAAAGGAGTATGCACTAATGGCATCCAAATGGATACTCTGAAAATTAGTCGGCGAACTGATGCTAACTACAAACATCCCAACTCATAAATCACTGTAGCAACATACATAACTTACAAGACTAACTATATGTAATATCTTTCTCATTGAAACCAAAATCCTTTTCTCAGTTATGTAATTCTAAAAGCTCTCACATATTCAAAGAAATCTGCACTAAGTGCAAAGGTAATTGTCTCAACAAAAAGTTACAGTAAAGAATCACCAACCATGAATGAGCTGACAAAGGCATGAGAGTGTGTCCCTCGAAGTGGTATTCCAAATCTCCGTCCAGCATCAACGTTGCTGCAGACATATATAAGCATATGCAAATGTCACTTAGAACCACAATCTTTGGACCATGAAGACAAAATAAGCAGCCTGTACCAAGATGAAGTAACTATAATAAATAAAGCAAACATAAAAGCAGGAGGCAAGACAATGTGCACAGTTATGGGCATCTTGGGTTAATGATTCATAGGGTTATTGTTGTACTTAGTCGAATTAAAGAACCAGTTTGATTAAGAAGCAGTAATTTGAGATGATTATAATTATTGTTAAGTGATTTTTGGGGCCGGTTGTTTCACAAGACAACTCTCATTCATTTGTAAATATGTGTTAGAATTAGGGAAAATTGAAAACAAAAATGCTTTTAAAATTTCTGTTCACTAGATCAGCATAAAGAAGAAGTGATATAAACTATGAGTTTGAACGAAGAGCAGGGAAGATGGAGATCACATACTTTGATGGTACGGCCAAGATAACAGCGCAGACATGGGTACAGAAGCTGGACACTTATCTGCAGCTTAATCCCATGAGGGAGATGGAAGCCATCAAATTTGCCACTATGTACTTGGATGGCAAGGCTCATGATTGGTGGTATCATGGACTCACCACACTAGGCCACAATCAGATAGTGACTTACACAGAGTTCACTCAGAGGCTCACTGACAGATTTGATCAAGGGGATCCTGAACTGCACTTCCGGGAGCTCACACAGCTCAAGCAAACAGGAGCAGCAGAGGTATACATTGAAGAATTCCAGAGGCTAGCAATCATGGTGCAGGATATATCACCAACCAGACTCATGATGCTCTTCACTGAAGGGTTGATGGAACCCTTGAAGGGTTGGGTAAAGGCTTTTAAGCCTACCAACCTACAGGATGTTATTTGGAGGACGAGGGACCTAGGACCAGCTGCCAAACCAAAATTTGTGCCTAGACCACCTCTTAACATCGGAGGAAGAGATCAGAGACCTCCAATGAACCCGGGAGGACGTGACCCAAGGGGGTTTGACAGGGGCTGTGGCAGAATGGATGAGAACACCAGGAGGGAACTGAGAAGGAAGCAACTTTGCTTCACTTGCAAAGAGCCCCGGAACCCATCGCATAAGTGCATGGGCCGTGGCCAAGTGCACTACATAGAGGTGACTTCAGACAATGAGGAAGAGGAAGATTTCAGCCAGATCAGGGTTACCAGAAGCACCCCTCCCCCCCGCTCCGGCCGCGGAAGCTCGCTCGGAGCGAGTTCGCTCAGGAAGTCAGCTAGGAAGCGCGCTTCGGGGTTCAAAAATGTGCTTCCTGCCAATCAGGAAGCTTTGCACCACGAAGCTCGCTTCCGAAATTTGGAAGCTTGCTTCCTGAACGCTTTGGCCAAGCTTTTTGAAAGCTTCAGCCAAGCTTCCTGAACGCTTCAGCCAAGCTTCCTGAGAAATTTTTTCAAACAATTTATTTTTAATAATTTCTACTTATGGTTTATGTTCAATTCAATTTTCTACTTATGGTTTATATTCATAATTCATTTCTATTTATGATAAATTATAATTGTTGCAGGTTATATGAAAGAATTAGACAAATTGATCCCAGACGAGGAGTGTGACAAGATACGACAACAATTGAGCCAGTACATGCTTGGCCAAGGTGCCTTTGGGACCAACCATGCCTTAAGAGATCGAGGGAATTTGAGTTCTCTTGAGAGGTGGAACGTTTATGGTGGTGGCACCCCACAGCTCCAATGGTTGGCAACACGGGTGCTTTCACAGGTGGTGAACATTTCTTATGCAGAGAGGTGTTGGAGCACCTACAGTTTCATCCACAACGTCAAAAGAAACAGGTTGAATGCAGGCAGAGAGCTTGGTTTATGTTCATTACAACTTGCGATTGTTGTCCCATCACTGAGAGGAAGCAAAGGAGGATAAAAACTTGAAGCGTTGGGACAACCATCCAGAGGAGGATAATTTGGAGGATGGGGTAATGCTTTTAGAACAATTGGAGAATGCTCTTTTTGATGATGATGATCATGCTGAGATGCCACCCCCAGCGACTGCCCAGTCCTTGGTCCCCCTGTTCAGGACTCCAGCAGCAGGGGCTTCATCTTCATCTATACATTCTGCACAGTTTCGTCCTTCTCAGGCTCCTCCACTACCACCACATGGAGGCACACGCGCCAATCGTGTTGGTGGAAGGAGGATGGGATAAATGTTTGATGTTTCTCCTTTTTCATTACTTTACATGTCAGTCTATAGATGATAGATTCATAGCATTTAGCAACTAGACTCTAGAGTCTAGCATAGTTTAAACTTTATTGTTTTGGACCTTTTGATCTTCATAATTCAGTGCAGATGGCCTGTTTTGTAATCATAACTATTTGGTCATGACTCATGTTATTGTTGACAGTTGCTAGATGATTGATTTCATTCCATAACTTAATGGTCTACTTTCTATTATATGGCTTACAAATTTGTACGTTGGTTTGTAAGTTTGTAATTGTTAGATTCTAGATGGTTGATGCTCGAATGATTAATCATTGATGTACTACTACTTACTACTATGGATGCCATTTTAATGTTACAATGTATAAATATGCATGTTTTCATACATTCTGCAGCTAATTTGTCTTTCTGCATGTTTTTTTAATATAAACGCAATATATATAAAATATTATATATATATATATAATAGACGCTTCTGGGACGCTTTGCTTCCGAGGATTTTTTGAAAATGACGCTCCCGACGCTTCGCTTCCTAAAAACGCTCCCGCTTCGCTTCGTGCTCTGGCAACATTGAGCCAGATACAGAACATGGAGGCCGAAACCACAGACACTACAAAGGAGGAGATCACAGGACATGACCGTACGACTGAGGGGAAAGCCACCTTGGCATCTATCAGCGGGGTGCCCAAATATAACACCTTCAGGATAAGGGGAGTCTTGCAAGGGCAGAAGGTATCAATATTGATTGATGGGGGAACTTCTCACAACTTCATTGACTCAACATTGTTGCGGAGGAGGCATATACCCACGGTTGAATTTGAAGGGTTCAAGGTGGAGGTAGCAAGTGGAAGCACTATGCCGTGTGACAGGTACATTCCAGGTATGAAGCTTACATTGGGTAGGCATGAACTGATTCAAGATGTCTATGTGATGGACCTTCCGGACACAAACATAATCCTTGGAGTTCAGTAGCTCAGTACGTTGGGGCCTATCACCACCAACTACAAGACCATGGAGATGTCTTTTATAGAGGAGGGTGGACGAAAGGTAGTGCTCCGAGGCATGACAAGTAATTCTGCCAAGGTAGTTACGGCCAAGAGGATGGAAGCCATCTTCAGGAGAGAGGAGAGTGTATGCAGCTAAATGTAGGATTTCGGCACGTGTGGACATGCAGGATAAGGTCCACTACACTCCAGAAATCCAAGAGATCATTAACAAACACATCAAAGTGTTTGGACCGATTCCTCCAAGGGTGCCACCAGACAAGGGGTTTGAGCACATCATTAAGTTAGAGGCAGGAGCTAAACCAGTCATCACCACACCATACAGGCATCCAAAGAAGTATAAAGACGAGATAGAGAAAGCCATCAAAGAGCTTTTGGACATGGGGCACATCAAGCCAAGCTCTAGCCCTTTTGCTTCTTCAGTAGTGTTGGTCAATAAAAAAGATGGAACTATGCGCATGTGCATTGACTTTCGGGCTTTGAATAAAAAGACAATCAAAAACAGGTATCCTATACCAAGGATTGATGAGTTGTTGGACGAACTGCATGGGGCTGTCTATTTCACAAAAATTGGCCTACGCTCTGGCTACCATCAAATCAAGATGAGGGAGGAGGACATCCCAAAAACTGCTTTCAGGTGTCATTACGGTCATTATGAGTTCTTGGTAATGCCCTTCGAGTTAACCAATGCCCCAGCCACATTCCAATCTTATATGAACCATGTCTTCAACAAGTAGTTAAGGAAGCATCTTTTGGTATTTTTTGATGATTTACTCATTTATAGCAAGACATGGGAGGAACACCTTCAACATGTGGATCAAATTTTATCTATCATGGAGAAGCAGTCACTTTATGCTAAAGAGTCCAAATGTGAGTTTGGAATGACGGAGTTTCTTTACTTGGGACACATCATCGGAGCAAAAGGGGTATAGGTACATCAGGAGAAAATTAAAGCCATTATGGAGTGGCCTACTCCTAAGACACTCACAAAATTAAGGGGATTTCTAGGCATGTGCACGGAAATTTGTCGAAGGGTTCTCTCAGCTATGTGCACCCTTGACCGATTTGACTAAGAAGGGAACCTTCAAATGGAGTGAGGAGGCTCAATTCACATTTGACAAGATGAAAAAGGTGATGAGCACGTGCCCAGTCTTAGCCCTACCAGATTTTGGCCAGCCTTTTACCTTGGAATGGGATGCTTCAGGAGAAGGTATAGGGGCCGTATTGATGCAGAACAGGCACCCTCTTGCCTATGAGAGACGAAAACGCAGGGGACCTGAGCTACTTTACAGCATTTATGACAAAGAAATGTTGGCTATCATGCACGCTCTGGCCAAATTCAGGCAATACCTGGTAGGTGCACGATTTGTGGTCAGATTAGACCATGACAGTCTTAAGTACCTATTGGAGTTGAAGGACTTAAATGAAAGGCAGCAGAAATGGGTAAGCAGAATATAGGCCTATGAATTTGACATTGAATTTGTCAAAGGGAAGAACAACGTGGTGGTTGATGCATTGTCCAGGAGGCATTCCATTTATGCCATGACAAATGTGTCTGTTGATTGGAAGGGAGCTCTTGGTGATGGAGTATGCAAGGGATCAGTCTGCTTGTCAGCTAATGGACGGGCAAGTACAGGACGATAACTTCAGAATCATTGATGGCCTCATCTATTTCAAGGGTCGAATCTTCCTGGTTCCTATATCGGCCCTTCAAGGCCAAAGTGTTGCAGGCATGTCATGACTCACCAATGGCAGGGCACCAAGGAATTGGTAAGACATACAAGCAGGTGAGGGAGAGGTTCTCATGGAAGGGCCTCAAGGAGGATGTAATGAGGCATATCAAGGAGTGTACTACATGCCAAGAGAACAAGGATGAGCACACTCACCCGGCAGGACTACAGCAACCCCTACCCATCCCAGAACACAAGTGGGAAAGCATATCCATGGATTTCATCACAGGGTTGCCAAGGGCGCAAGGGAAAGACTGCATTTTCGTAGTGGTAGACAGGTTGACGAAGTTTGCACACTTCTTCTCCATAGCCACAGACTTCAATGCAGCACAAGTGGCCGAATTTTTTTTCAGGGAGATCCTCAGACTGCACAGCCTACCCAAAACCATTGTCAGTGACAGAGATAGCAGATTCATGAGTACATTCTGGCAAGAGTTGTTCAGACTAGTTGGTACGACCTTGACCCCTAGTACCAGCTATCATCCTCAGACGGATGGACAGATCGAGATAGTCAACAAATGGGTGGAAGGCTATCTCAGGAATTACGTGGCAGGGCAGCAGAAAGCGTGGGTCAAGTGGTTACACTTGGGAGAATACTGCTACAACACCACCCATCACATGTCCATAGGCATGTAATGTTCCTGACTTGGCTAGTCTAGGAAATGTTGCTAATGTGTGTAGGATCAATGGTTTACAGCATATAAATGATCATACAAATAATAAATGTGACAAAGGACTGCAAAGTTTGTATTATGATATCTTCGTGGATTACAAAAATGGTCGAATGCGGTTGAATAAACTGACAATACTCTACTAGATCAACAGATAAAGGATCTTAGCCGAAATACAAATAAGCAACTAAAGATAATACCCGAAATATGGGAGAACTGCGGAATCAATGGATGCGCTGGGACTATGGCAGCTCTGACAGTAACTGTTGGAAGTCTGGAAAGTTCACCCTGGGAGCTGTACTTCTCGGAATGGCCTGGAAACTGTCCCAAATGATGCGCCCTGCTCTAGTCCTCAGTACTGGTATCTGTCAGACCCCTCTGTTGATGAGTCTGGACCCCGGATGGATACCCCTAGGGGAATGCGCCCCTCTTCTTCTGGCAAAATACGTCCTAGTGATTCCACAGTTGGAATCGAACGAGATATGTCTCAAAACGACCGCCTTGGTCTACCGGGAAATGGGTCGGAAGGGTTTCCCTGAATATGGTCTAATGCTCGCTCTGGAACCCCAAATGTGCCCACAAAAAATGTCGCACGTCCAAGTCTGGAAAGTGCGTCCCAGTTGATTCCTTTGTCGGAATCTAATGAGGAACCAAGCAAAAGATGCGCCTTGCCCTCCTCTCAAATGGGTCGGAGGGAAATCTCGAAATTCCCCTGGATGGGGTAAGTCGACTAAAAACCCTCTCAGAAGATGCGCCCTCACTCTTGATGAATGCGCCCTTGCTGCTGAACACAGTGTAACCGCTGCCAAAGAATGATGGAAGACCTGAATGATCTTCCCAGTGACTAGGGTGTGTCTCTCAACACCGAAATCAGCCAACTGGTGTCTTCCTCCTGGAATCCACTGAACTATCTCTCCTGAGATGCGCCTCTCTCCTCAATGACAAGTCATAATCTACATAATGATGAATTAGGTCGTTGACCCTTCCTTTATAGCTTTCCAAAACCCTAAATCATGCTGAAACCCTAATTCACTGTTGACTTCCAAAACCCTAAATCACTGTTGAAACCCT
>SNQJ01S0001414.1:393544-420252 GCA_010110895.2 Picea sitchensis | reverse complement strand
GCTTGGATTTAATGCCTGAGATCTATCCTCCTCTTCAATGCACTCTTCTTGTCTTCATTGAGATCTGACAGCCATCGAGAATTCTGAATTGTTGATCCAACGATCACTGTTGTTGCTCTTCCTTGATTATCACTGCACTGCAGATCATCATTGCTGTACTTAAGCCATCATCACTGCTATACTTGCCATCAATGACAAGCATACGCTGCCTGTAAAACATGCCAACACATACTGGATACTAGAACATAAAAAAGTGTAAGAAAGTTTTAAGGATAAAGATTTTGGGGTCTTGGTGGCCCAACATATCTGTGGGAAATGTATACTAGATATGGGATGATGGATCAAATGTACAATTTTAAAGTTTATAGGGGCCTGGTGGCTCGGTTACTTGGTGGCGGGGACACAAAATATCAGGTATATCGGATATCACATGATGGAAAAGTGAAATTTCTTGAAACCACAATGAGTCGATACGTCGGTGGGTCGATTTCTCGATGATTTGGTGGTTGGAAAACAAAAAGGTTCCGTACCAGATCGGAGTAACACATTGAATGTGAAATGTTAAATTTTTTAGGGGCCCGGTGGGATGATGGGAGATGCCACATCAACGCCACGAAAACAACCATTTTGATGCTACATCAGAGCCACAAAATTGGCCACATCACTACCACATGTTAGGTCACATAATTGTGCCTAGTCAACATGGTGTCTCAAACAAGGTTAGAGGATGTGATGACATCATAGCCATGCCATCCAATACACATGGAGACCACATCATATGTCATGTCAGCATGGTAATATAGGAAGKATATCAATATATCAGATACCAAAATATTATAGGAGCATTGTAGTGTTGAGGTTCTGGGGACCCGATGGCYTGGTATACCAAATTGGAGGAGCATGGAGTGTGTTTGAAGTCCCCGGGGGACCGATGAGCCTAGTGGGTTGGTGGCCTGGTTGTTAGTTAAATAGAACTTCCGAGAAGAATTTTGAACCTATTGGGTGGTCCAATATTGACTGTTAATCAAAGGAATCAATCAATCAGATCGAAGGAACCAAACCAAAGTGATTAATTAGCTTAGTGTTGAAGCTTCGGGGGCCTAGTAGGCCGATGAACCTATAGTCCAAGAAGTATATCACATATTTTGTAACTTGATGGAAATTGAGGTGTTAAATTCCTTGGGGTTTGGTGGGTCGTTATACTGGGCTGGAACAATAGTTGGAAGTTGCAGTGATAAGGCTCAAGGGCCCGATAGACCGGTGATCCAATGGTCCCAATTTCTGCATCGAAATTGATTGAGAATTTGACATAAGTGTGTCAAATTTGTGTGTGTAGAGGTTGATTCGATATGCACTAGGCCTAAATTGGCCATTCACAAGCTTAATTTTGGGTTCCATGGTGGCCTTGGTAAAATTTTTGAAATTATACATTTTTGGAAGATTTAGAAATTTGGGAAAATTTGGGTATTTTTTCATACACGATGTCAGCATGACATGGAGGCCATGTGGTGATGATGTGGATTTACATGGTGGCATGTCCACGGTGGCAGTTGGTGGCACCATTTCAAGTGACATGGGATCCACATGAGGCAGTGGTATAGTCAGTACCATAAAACATTGTCGCATGGGAGAAAAACAATTTTGGATTGAGGCATTTATCCATATGACACCATTAATATCGTGCCACACAGCATGGAGAAACCATTGTTGTGACTCAAAGGTTTGTTAATGCTTGTGCATGTTTGGGATGCGACATGGCCTCTTTGTCGTTGATCTCGCCAAATATTAACTGTTGGATCTGGGAGGCGTGCAAGTTTACACGCACCAAGGTAAAGGTGTGGGATGGGACCCACCCATCCCTGAGGCTAATGAAGGGGTGCCAAATGGAATTTGACAGTTAGGGTGGGACCATTGTCCCATCTAGGGTCATATGTGTGCTAGTTGGGTAGGTGGGGCCCATAAAATATTAATATTTTATTAATGTTTAAGGTCAATGTAGGAGAAAGAAGAGATAGAAGGCTAATGAGGTACGGTTAAGTGATCCAATAGGGTGACATGGAATCACCTCAAGGTGCCATGTGGACCCATAATGCCACATTATCATCCACCTTAGAAAGGATGCCACGTAGGAATAATTATATTTTAGTCTAAAAAAAATTAAGTATAGAGCCAACATCTTATTTTGGTCATAACAAGAACATATCAATACATATTTAGATGAAACTTTTGGGTTTCATCCAAAGTGAGGAGATCTACAGAAGTTCCAGAGAGGGGCACTGACCATTTTTACTTGGATTGGTTAGAAATTACAAAATAATGGTTTTTAAAGATCTAGTCCAGATCATTGGTAGAGATGCAGATTGAGCTGAAATTATTGGAGGGTATCCAAAAACAAAGCATGGAAATAACCCAGGAAGGAATTGAATAAAACCAAGGGGGTTTGGAATGGAGATGTTGAAATAGGCCTAAATTATTTTGGGCCTCTTTGGGGATTTTTCAGAGGAAAAGGGTCCCCATATGGAAAATATGAAAAAAATAATTTACTCGACATTTTGTATAATCACCAAGCCAAGCAACTTTAGTGTATTGAATTTTTTTTCAAAAGTGCACAATTTGGGAGATAGCCATTTTGGTTAAAAATTCAAGTCTGAGAAAAGGGATGGAAAATGAAAAAGTTATCATTTCCATATTGTTGCATTTTTTGAAAGGAGCCTGATATTGAAAATTTGAGAGTTGTTATGAATTCCCTGTCACCATTAATATCTATGTATTATACAAAATTTTATTTGTTTCTTGACATATTTACTTCTACAAATGGTAGAAGTTGGTGTCTAGGATTAATTGCACCAGAATGAAAAGTGTAAAAAAGGGGTAAATTATCAATATTCAAATAACTATAACTTTTTTCGCATAGATATGATTTAGGAAAGAAAGTGGTCATCATAAATATATTGGATAGAAGAATCCAGATATGCACCCAGAATGATGAATTGAACAACTAAATTCACAAGAAATCAGAAGGAAGATGACTGATGACCTTAAAGGGAAAAATTGTGCATATGTTTCCAGAATTGTAAATTTTTGGTTCTTAGCTAACAAATATTGTTGTATGAACATTGCTTAGAATCTTAAGGTTACATATGGTACATAGAAGGTTTATAATGAAATCTATATATGTGTGTGGTAGATTCAAGAGAAATATATGTATATGAGGAAAATGCAGGTACAATTCTTCAAAATAAGCATGTGATTTCTTTAGGAAGCTGCAAGAATAAGACATGTAGAATTAATGAGAAATATGGAATACCTCCAATGAAATTTTAATGTGAGAAAATAATGATATATGACATATGTGCATATCAAATGTGGATGATGACTAAGAAAGACCATCAAGAATTCACAATATTTCATGTGCAATAGCTACACATGGAGGTGCAAAGCATGGGAATATGAAAACTGGTTTAAGTAATAGGTAGAAGTATTTGAACCTTGGTATCAAGGATGAGGAGAGGCACTCAAAGAAATAGTTCTATGTCAAGGATTCTTCACAAGAATATCAAAGGTTGGGAAGGAAGAATTTTAAGATATGATTCAGGTTCAACAAGGTAAATTGAAAATCCAAGAAGCTAGTGTTGTAATAAGGAGGGTAGTAATGAATATATGAAGGTAAGGTGCAATGTCTCCAAGAATTATTCTACATATAATTAATGTAGTACATCCCCGATGTTAGAGTTCTAAGTGGAAACATGGTCCAAGAGTAAATCACTCAGTGGATGAGAGAGAGTGAAAAGTCCATTATGTGCATATTTGTTCTAGAGGGAAGCAATTAGACTTGGATAATAGGTAATCCATAAAAAGTAATTGGATTCCAGAATTGGACAAAGTCCATGAATAGTTGAGGTAAGTGGAAAAAGGCATCATATGTGAATTCCAAACCAGTTGGAGTATATTGCAGTACTCAAAGAACTATGGCATCAATGAAAGAGACTTTTTGATGTGTATAGAGAATATTGAGTACATTTCAAGGGTACCGAGTGTATTTCCAAGGTAGAATGGGATGACAAGTCAAGAATAACACAAATGGAGAAGTGGTCTTTAGAAAGGAAATTCCTAAGAAGACACATGAGGAAGAAAATGGTCCTATGCTTGACATGGTATGAAAAAGAGATGGAACCTAAAAGGAACTATCTCAATTGTGAAAGGAAGAAGGTCAAGCTTGTACTGTTGTTTGAGGAATCAAAGAGATGCAGAGGGAAGTGCGGGGCTATAGAGAAGGTTGAAAAAGGTTGAAAAAGGACTCATAATAGTAGAGATAGATTAGTATTTAGATGCTACAGAGTCTGAATGGATTGTAAGGGAGAGTCAATAGAGATCCACACGTGAACATAAAGATGGTAGGTGAATAATGTCATTTGCATGAAAATGGAGTTAAGGAGGACTCCATAGCCTTGAAGGTAGAAATGTAGTGAAGGCTACATAGCTTGTTTCAAGAGAAGAAAAAAAATGGTATTATGAGATGAGGTGTGACTCATGGAGTGCATGAGTCATCTCTATTGTAAACATATGAATATAAGAAAAATGAAATGTTAAGCTACGACTTAACTACTTGTGTATAAAAGTATTTAGAGAAATAAATTTGCCTCTATTATCAGAGTGTGTAGTGGAAGCACGATACAAGAGAAAATGGAGGAGTGTAGAATTTCATTTGTAGGAGAGTGGTATTGATGGCTAATAAATTCTTCACAATGAATCATTCAATGAAGTGAATAGATGTATTTAAGCTGAGAAATTTATCTATGGATAGAAAATGGTGTTGGAAAAGAGAACATAAAATAAACATTTCAGGATGTTGAAATGCTAATAAATGAGAATGGTATTTCGATACTATTGGGGTCAAGGAAATGGGGATTAGTTAATTAGATTGCAATGTTGATATTTAGCTGGAGTAGTGCATGTTACAACACTTTGAATATTGATATTTTTAGCCAAATATGTTGGGATAGGCTTCTTTAAAAAAATGAAGCAGTTATGATATGGAAGCACTAGTGGATCTAGTGGATGGAAATGCAGAATGACTAGGTGGGGCTTGGATAGAAGGTTTAGAATAGGGATCAATGATGCATAGATGAGAAGAATGGAAGAGCACATAGCAACAAGGATCTACATGAATTCAAGGATGACCATATACAACAACAACAAAATAAAATAAATAAATATGTATTGGAGGGCATAATGGAAGGGATGCATGATACATATAATAAATATAGAATGCATCTGCATGGAGAATACATGATGAGATTGGATAATTAATACATATTGATATGCATTTTTTCATATGGACATGCCTAGACATGTATATGGCCTGATAATAGATTAAGAGTAGTGTATTGATATATATACATGAATTGATGATGTTGTGATATTTGAATAAGACTAATGATGGATTGTGTATCCAAGAAATTGTGTCAAGAACAAATGGAGATATTGATGACGTTTTTGCGTAGGACAACCATCTATGTGAAATCAATGCAGATGGTAATATGTTTATAAATAGTTCAACAAAAGGGAGCTTGCAATATGCCACAACAATATCAGCTAGTCAGGTAGAATCAACTAAATTAATAACAACCATGCATGTATGCATTTGAGGTGGTTATGATGCATAAATACTTAAGAGAATTGAGGTAAGAATTACATCATTCAAATTTTAATATTTGAAATTGATGAAAATACATAAGTCCTTGAGTATACACATGCTATGTAATTCTTGAATGAATTTATGATAAATTTAATTGTATATTGTGTTATGTTGGTTATGGGAACATAACCAAGATTAAGTAAGGACACATTACTCATGGTGTAGCAATGAATGCCATTATAAATGGTTATGTGTGATGCCATGATGTGGTTGGAAATGGAAAGGATATAGCCCCATACAAGTGCATGATGGTTTTCCCTTGTATAACTGATGTTTGGGTTGCAACATTTTTGTCGACACGAGAGAGCACTAAGAGAATTATATTCCTAGTGTTGTGTATGCGTTGAAGAGAAAGGTATCCAAATGATCGGATAGGTTGTGGGGAAGAATTTGGATAATGTGTTAAAGTGTGGGATATACCTTCCAACTCACATGGTGGAATACATGACATGAGAATATGGTATTCTAGAGTCAATGCAAGGATGTATTGTGTAGACGTGACCATGATTGTTGACACATTGTTTTTATTTATTTATTGGTAAAGTTTGATTGCATTATGAAAAACTTGGTATGCTGATAATGCATGTACAATGAGTGCCAATTTCATTATAGATAATATGATTAATGGTTGAATTCCATTTTTAATGTGAATAATGACTGAAAATGATTGAATTGTTGGTAAATTATAATTATGAGATCATTTCATGAACTGCTGAAAATGTGCTTGAGTGCTAACAATCTTGTTTGGCTGCAAGAAAGTTGAGCAAATTGTAGGTAGAGTAGTATTGGGTATGGCATGGATGTAAGCACATAAGGAAGACTAATATCTACAACTGCAAGAGACAAACATAATGAACATAAATCTCATGCTTGAGAAATTTTATTTTCTTGTATGAAACAAATTTGAGAAAATAATAATTGAAAATTGTTATGATATGCTAACAATTTGTTTGGCTGCATGGACATTGAGAAAATTGCAGGGGAAGTGTTATTGGGCATGGCAGGGATGTAATCCCATAAGAAAGACTGATATCTATTACTACAATATCCAAACAATTATGAGAAGAAAACTCATGTTTTGGAAATTCTATTTTCCCATGTAAAACAAATTTGAAAATTTATAAATGAAAATTGTATGATGTTGTTTTATAATGATTGTATGCATATGATGGAGATGGAAAGATTTCCATCGGTTACATATTGCTAATGGACGTCTATTAGCAAGTTGGAATTCGTCTACATAAGAACACCTTGAAAAATGATGGATCACCTGAGGAACTGTATAACAATGAAAGGGATGCTTGAGCCTAGAAGGTGAGTACAACATGAAGAAGTAAGTTGTCAGGATTGTAGAAGAAGCAAGTTGTTAGGCTTGCAAAAGAACCAGCTGTCATGCCTGAATAATGAGCTCTAGTGTGAGTTGCACTACCGAAGAGCCAGGTTTTCAGGCCTGAAGACTAAACTCCTGTGTGAGTTGCATTGCAGCAGTAAGGTTGTTGCTGGTTATTTTTCCTGATAATTTTTCGTAGCAATGAATTACCTTGAGTTCCTAGTAGTGAGATTGTCAGTCACTTGTGCCTGAAAGACTCTGATAACAAATGATGCATCCTAATGGACTGAAATCGGTGAAGGGGGCACATTCCTTGGGTTATTCTTGATTAAAAAATGGTATAACCCGATGGACTAAGAGCAGTGAAGGGGGTACATTCCTTGGAATGGGCAGGTTGGTGGAAGAGAGATGGTGGAAATCAGGATAGTTGTAGGAGAATGACAGTGGGTTATGTATGTATGTTTTAAGTCCATAGTTCCTATGTATTTATATTTTTGGGGATAGAGTGCCTATGTATTTATATATAGGCGAGGATTCCTCTATGAGATTGGGTAAGAGAGCCTATATGTTGATTAATGACCAACGAGTAGAAATTGTATTTGTATGTATACCGTATGGTGTTGTGATCTGATGACAATGAAAAAATAGGGGGGATGAGAATGTAACATCCCCATTTTTAGCTCCCACAAATTATAATGTAATTGTATAAATGAGAATTATGCTAGTTTTAACGGGTTTGAAATCACCCGTTGTCAACAATAGGGTTTACCCCAGGTAAGAAGTCCCAATTAGACCTCTCACCATTTGGAATAGGAAACCCATCTGGATTTTGGCTCGGGAGCCATTCACTATTTGATTTTACCAGTTGCAACCCGTTTCACCGATGAGGGTGAGTGATGGATGAGTATGCAAATAAAAAATGTAGATGAAGAATATGTAAATGAAGAAATCTAATCTACTCTACACCTATCCTAGCTTAGCTAGGAGTGAATTATCGTAATCACATGAGCTGTAATGAAACTAACCCTACTTAAAACCCCAATCATATAGTTTTCATGAAGGCGCAAAGTTAGAAACGCATGCACACAAATACATAACCAGAAAATTCTAGATCATATCTCTGCATACATCAACAACTCATGTACTAAGGACAAATAACATAAGAAAGAATAACACAACTACAAGAGAAACACAGATTGCATGAAAATATTCTTTTAGCAAATGTGTTCTTTCATTCCATGTGAACAACATAAACTCCACCTGAAATAGTTCTCAATAAAACAACCACAAATGCGAGTTTTCTTCTCTATCAAAAGTTGGCCATGACGGCTTCTCAATATTAAAAGTTTCAGCAGTAATAATCCCAGCTTCAAGGAGTGGCTTCTCAATTTTAATTAAGACTATATTCCCAAAATGATTTAGAAATGTACAATGTTTGAAGAGCCAAAAATTCCTTTCTTTTAATACAATTTTAGTATTTATTAGGTTCAATGTGACCCTTGGCCTTCCGCCTTCCTATGGGACCTTTCACCTTCCAACGTTTTTCTTATTCCATTTGTGATGACGAGCTACTAAGATAGCAATTATATCTCAAATTTTTCCTTTAGTGTTGGTGGGCCATCATGGATTTTGGTCCTTGTCCACCATAATGATTGGCTTGGGCATTAGGGGCATCGATCATAGTAGGGTACAAACTCGTTTTTCAGTCGTTCGAGCTTGATTCCCCTCAATGCTGCTTGCTGCTAGAACAATTGATATCATTTTTATTGTTCTATTGTCTAGATACTGTACCTGACATCATTCAACATGTGACGATGAGTGATCTTAGAGGAAAACTATTAAAAAAAATTCGAAGCAATAACTAATTGATCTTTTGCCTAAACTTCCCTTAGTTCAATTTGTGGTTCATTTGCTCGTGATCGAGGAGTTGTGTTTGAGGTACCAAGCCCGAATCTTGAAAAATGTGAGGAATTTATGAGATCACATAAATATGAAGTTATATATCTAGTAAAGACATTTTCAAGGGTTTAAGGAATGTACGAAATGAACACCCGAGTCAAAAGTTATGGCCAAAATACTAACCTCAGGGTTCTGTTGTTGTTTACTCCAACTTATCCGTTGTGTACTGGAGGGATTCACAACATATATTTTGTAGTTCTTGAAGGCATTCCCGTTATTCCATGGTTTACAGTAGCATTTCGCATTTGCGGCGAGTAAGTTCTTGAAGGCATTCCCGTTATTCCATGGTTTACAGTAGCATTTCGCATTTGCGGCGAGTATTGTTTAAAATAATAATTGCATGCGAGACCCCCGATTCACGTAACACATCATGCATTGGCACTGCACCGCCCTTATATTTTTACTGTCAACATATTGGGACATTGTTGTGAGCTATTCCCACTTGACTAAACTGGCTCATATCACCTATTATGGTCTAGTTACAAATCCATAACTGAACGTGGAGGAAGAAAGACACTTATATCAATGTAGTTTTTCCTATTATTGTTGCTCTGGACGCGATCTCACAAGTTTGTATCTGATTAAACAATATTGGATTGACATTTCCCTAGTGGTACTAGAGGGGCAACCATGCGAGTCTCGAACTAGAAAAGCAACGGGGACAGATCATGCGAGTCTAGAACAATGAAGGTTTCTAGTTACGAGGTTATGCGTGGTGGTGAAAAAAGGTCGAGACAAGACAATGCTTTCTGGATGAGCGGCGGGCTAGAGAATGATAGCATTGCACCTTGAAAGAGTCGCTGCAAGTGAGTAATTATGATATGCAAGGAAGGGAAATTTCAGCCACTATTTCATTGAAGAACTATCATGATATATATACCTTGCACAGAACTCAAAGACATCGATATCCTTATCCCCGGCCCGATCTTGTTTGAAACAAAATTTGAGGTGCATTGGGCGATTAATATGGAAGAAAAAATTGCAGGGAATATGATCTATCCCCGTTGCTTTTCCCTCTTTACCATCCATACCCATTTTTTCTTTTTACCAGCGCCCAAAGTTGCATGAGAGTCCTATGGTAAACAAATAGGATTTCGATGGCCGATTCCTCAAGAGAAAATGAGGATGAACGATATCTTTCTTATTCATGTATATTGGTATTGGTGGGTAGTAGGCAGACCTACCATTTTGGCATCACCGGCAAGCAGGTGAAGTCTCACCCGAGGTATTTATGAGAACTATAGGAACCCACCTAGCCCGCAAGAATGGTGCACGAGTAAATCCGGGTGAGAATCGAACATGAGACTTCATTTTACAAATTTCCTTCCATTTACATGGCACTTGCCAATTTGTCTACACCCGTGCGGGCGAGGCATTCATCCTTATTGTTTACTTAACATTCATTCATATATTCTGTGTGCAAAACCATAACATATGACACAATCATCCTATTTAACCATTCAATATATGTGCAAAACTAGTGACTTATATTATTCATTCATAGTCTTTCTTACAATGGGTGTGCACTGCACTCATACAACGATCTTCTATAAAAACCCAAACCTACCCAAGCCATTCTATGTTGGAGTGCACACACGCCTCTTGACTAATCTTAGAATCAACTCATACTCATCTCCTTGTTTCATCATCTCATTGTTTATTCATTTTCTTTTTCTTTTTACCCAAAACCCATGCATATTTATAGTTTTACAATAGGGCTTAGCCCATTACAATGTGGAAAAAATGTCTCAAAATTCCTAACTATCTTCCTCATTTTGTGCATCAACTCCTTAAAGTAATCTAACTGTCTTCCAAGCATGTTTCTCCTTTACTGATTTGTCACGCAATCCGCTCTGTATGATTTCCAAAACTTACCCAAAATGGCTTGCTCCAACAGGCCCCCAACACTAATTTGTGGCTCATCCATAGCCACTTCAGGCTTGCTTCCATGTCGTCAAGAACTTCTAAAATGTTATTTTCCCCTACTTCTACTTCACACGTTGATATCTATGTGGTTGTAATGCTAACTTAAGATGTTCTTATTTGTCAGTAACCGAGTCAAATAAACATGGAACTCCTTCTTAACTTTCTCCTTCAATTTGGGTAGATGGTTTTCTTATTTCTCAAGTATCATAAATGTTGCAATACCCAGGTTATGACTGTGCAACACATTTCCTTCTTTTGTTCTTCATGTTCATGTTTTTTTTCTTGATCCTTTTCAATTTACAACCACGTTGTCTTCCTGTTCTGGGGAAGTTTTCCCACCTTGGATCTGCATCTTCCTACAATATTTTGATCTTTTGTGTGTGAGCCTGCTACTGCACCCTCATCTATTTTTCCTATGTTTTTGCGTGCTTACCACATTACTTCTTCGTGGAATCCCCTATTGTCATTGACGCCATAACCCTTTAAACCACATCTGGTGTTCTCTGTAATAAAATCAACTCTTTGTACCACTAGCTTGTTGTTCTCTCGAATATACCTTTTGTATCGCCCCTTTTTTTTCTATTATAGCCTGTCGTGATCCGTTATTTCCTTGTGTGTGTCTATCATTTCTAGTCCCATTTGATTGCATGCTTACAAAATGCTTTCCATATTCTACAATCATTTTGTATCCTTTAGCGGATCATGTGTTCGATTTTCTAGCTTGTCCACATCTTCGCCATCGCTCTTCATTTATGACTTTGGGTGTCCACTATGTCGTCATCATATTCAGTCTTTAATGCGTGTCCCATCAATTTTCATCTTTAATTCCTTTAATCATCATCTGCGTGGATCTACAACCTTTCCTTCTTTCTTCTTACTCTCTTTCACCTCTTTGTGTAGTTCACCTTCCTCTTTCTTATTTGTGTCATTTTTTTCCAACCTTCAAACTCTATTTATTTTCTTTTTTTCTGCTTTTCTCGCTTTTTGTCTATAATACACTATGGTACAAGTAATATGATATGTACTGCGTGATCCGATTAGTGGGCGGAAACTCAACTTTCCCTATACAGTTCCAACGGACTATCATTAACCATTCCTTCCATAGCTTCCCCATTCAGTCTCTCTAACTAGACAACACCTGCCTTTGTGGCAAACCTAATCACATAGGGTCCTAACCAATGCATTTGAAACTTCCCTGGGTGTTGCAAAAACTTGTTTTCATATTGTAACACTAATTCCCTTGTCTAAAATTTATTTTGTTTAATGTGTTTGTCATGCCAATATTTCTCATGCATTTTCTATACTTGATGATGGAAACTTGTGATAAATCACTCTTCTTCAATTTCTTCTAGTTTTGACAGTCTTTTATGCATTGCACCAGAATCTGTAATCTCTACCATCACAACAATGCCTAGAATTGGTACAATAAACTCCACAGGAATCACAACTTCTTGACCATACGTCAATCTAAATGGGGTATGTCCTATCAACTTCTTGCTTGTAGTTCTATATGCCCATAACACTGTTGGAATATTCAAATCCCAATTATATTGACTTACGTTGTAAACCTTTGTTAGCGCATGTTCCATGATATTATTGGATGCTTCTACTATGCCATTTTCCTGAGGATGGTATAGGGTTCTCTTTTGATGATGGATCTGAAACTCCTCTGTCAATGTTGCAATCGTCCTATTAAAAAATGGAGTTCCCTGATCACTCATTAGTACTCTTGGACATCCAAAACTTGTAACCACATTTTCAAACAAAAATCACGTAGTTGTCTCTGTGCTGCAGTCTCTATCTGGTTCTGCTTCGACCCATCTGATTAAATAGTTTGTCACAATAATGATATACCTAGTTCCCAACCTCTTAGCTGGTGGATTAGTAGGCCCAAAAAAGTTCATGACCCACTTATCAAAAGATTGTAATGTCACTTGTGGTACTAAGGGAATCTCATCTCTTGTGGAAGGCTTTCCAAGTCACTAACAAACATCACAAATCTGAAATAATTCCTTGGCATATTTACGAAAGTTTGGCCACCATAATCTTGTGTGCAAAATATTCTGAGCAATTACTTTTCCTTTGTAGTTTCCTCCTACGATTCCTTCATGCACCTATGACAATATCGTATGCCTTTTTTTCTAATACACATCATCGCATAATATCATCTGTGCCTAAATTGTATTCCTTCTATCAATTGATAGTCTACTGCCTTCACTACCAGTTGCTTCTTCTTGACCACTGTAAACTATGGTGGGGATAATACCATACTCAAGAACTGAACTATGTCTGCAAAATAATAATCAACCATTTGTACTGAAAAACAAGTGCATGTCTCGTAAGCTCTCATCCAATTTTCCTACATCTTCACTTGACAATATGCACAATAAATGATCCAGTCCTGAGTTAAACTTTCCTAGTTTCATGATTACCTCAATGTCATATTCTTGGAAAAACAATAGCCATCTGCATATTCATCCCCCCATCACTGGTTTGTTAATTAGACACTCAACGCAAAATGGTCTATATACATCTTAAAGTGAGTTCCCAAAAGGTAGAGTATGAAATTTTGCAAGGCATATACCATGGCCAATCCTTCTCATTCTGTCGTAGTGTAGTTCTATTGTGTAGAGGATAAATTCCTTCTTGCAAATGAAATAGGATCGTCTAACTCTCCTTTAACTTGTTATGTAACGTCCCCAACCACCCAGGCTAGGCCACGCCACACAAAACTCTCCCAATTACCTCTCTGATACCATTAAATTTATTGATGTGATCTGTTATTTCCCCATTAATAGAAACTCAACAAATATCCTCTAATACAATTTAATTAAATATATGCTCTACATATGAATAGAGTTATGCGGAATAAAAACAACACACACCAACAACAATTCATACATATAATTAATAACAAAGATTCCATAATAGAAAACTTATAATTACACACACAATAATTGAAATAAGCACATGATAGACACTTATCTCATGAAATACTCATCAATTGCATCCATAACTTCAACGTTCCTCCCATCCATAGACCACACTACTCATAATATCAACAGCGGGTCACCCTTGAGTTGGGGATAAACTCTACCTCAGAAAAGCAAGTTCTAAGCCAGTCTAAGGTTTATTAATCAACAAAAATTCTTAGATTCATGTGCCAACTCTAGAAACCAACCTACAATCCCTCATCCCCCACGTGTTTGTCCCACCCTAGGAAGTGTACCCCTTCTTTTCTCAATATTCCTTCGACCACCCCACTTCCCTTTCAAGGTTTCAACAACATGCCAAATAGGGAGTCTCTGAGACCTATAGTTGCAGCTTGGACTCTAGCAACCAACCTACAATCCCTCATCCCCCACATGAATTTCCAACCCTAGGAAGTGTTCCCCTTCTCTACTCAACAATCCTTCGGTTTTCCCACTTCCCTTTCAGGTCTTCAACAACTAAACAGATAGGGAGTCTCATAGCCCTGTAGCTATAGCTTGGCACTTGGGAATTAATTCCTAGCAGTTGTCTCACTTGGAGAGAATGCTCATAGGCCTGACAACTCGCTTCTTCGACCAAGAGCGTGACAACCCGCTTCTTCGACCACAGGCTTGACAACCCGCCTCTTCGATATACGAGCCTCCCCACCCACTTCTTTAGCTCCAAACTTAACATGTAAGGGTACATGTATGATTGGTAGCATGGATGAGTGAAAATGGTAAGAATGATGGGGAAACATACTAAATCCCCCATATATATATGCATGTGCCCTTAATGACACGCAAAAATCAAGGAACCCACTTTTCCCCACTTGTAATTCGTTCCCTTCCCATAGGAACTTAGGATAACATAACATTATATCCATACTTTAGAATTTAAGAATAACAATACAATATTCCTTTTGGATTAAGACCTCTAGCTTAGCCTCTTCCTAGACTCTTAGCCTCCTTTCCCTTCCTAGTGGATTTTATCCCCCCATACTCTTTTACATGGTTGGTCTGCAGTAGTGATGTGTTTTTATTAAAATTTGCATGTGATTACATATTACAATGATGGCTCACCAACCATTTTAGCACCTAGCTCCATGGCCTAATAACCACACAAGAACTCTGGCCTTATAATACATATACACAAAGTAACACTAGGCCAAAATGTCTTGGCTCACCAACCTATGTGTTCATTTACATTTATATATACAATTGGGGTTTGTCCTAGGGGTATTACATTCCCCTCCCCCTTATTTATGCATTCTCCTCAATGCAATATATACACATATATAATCAAAACTTCAAAAGTCTTAAAAAAAATGCGAGTATTCTTCCTGCATTGCATCCTCATGATCCCAAGTTGCATCGTCAGGACCACACTAGGTACATTGAACCTTTACTATCCCTATGGCTCAATTATGGAGCTACTTGATCTTTTGGTCCAATATGCAAATTGATTGTCCTAGAAAGTCACCTTCTTGCTCCACCTGGATCACATTCCAATCAATGACATGATTAACGTCAAGTACATAATTTTTAAGAAATGATACAAGGAATACATTATGAATACAAATTGATGTAGGTAATTCAAACATGTATGCTATAGGGCCAATCCTCTCTAGGATTTCAAACGACCCAAAATAACGAGCTACCAACTTTGAACAATTTCCCGATTTCAGGGAACTTCTTTTGGTTTTTACTTTCAAGAACACATGGTCACCCACTTTGAACTCTCTGTGAGTTCTTCCCTTATCAAGATAACTTTTATTCCTATCTTAGGAAGCCTTTAAATTCCATTTTATTCTCATCATCTTCTCTTCCATTTCCCTGAGTAATTCTGGTCCAACCACTGCTTTGTCTGTTGGGTTGTCCCAACTCACCAATGTGTTGCATTTTATACCATAAAGTGCCTCAAATGGGATCATCTTTAGAGATGCTTGATACCCATTGTTATAATCAAACTCCACCAAATGAAAGTGATCCTCCCATTTGGATGGTTTATCCATCACATACATCCTTAACATGTCTTCTATCACTTGATTCACCCTCTCTTTTTTCCCATCTGACTCTGGATGATAGGTTGTGCTAAAGTTCATATTGGTCCCAAATCCTTTGAATAATCATTTCCAAAAATTTGATGTAAATTTTGAATCTCTGTCAGACACAATTGTCTTGGGTATACCATGTAGTCGAGCAATTTCTCTCATATAAACATCAACAATGTTGGCTTTCTTGTGAGTGAGATTTATTGGAATAAAGTGAGAATCTTTAGTAAGCTTATCTACCACCACCATGATGGAATCATGTTGGTTGGATGTTCTAGGAAGCTTGGTGATGAAATCCATTATTACAACTTCCCATTTCCACTTAGGAATGTATAATGGTTGTAGTAGACCAACTAGGTGTTTGTGCTCATCCTTGACTTTTTGACATTCCAAACACTTGGCAATAAAATCAACAACCTAGTTCTTCATACCTATCCAATAATATTGTCTCTTGACAGCTGCAATAGTTTTCTGGTAACCTAAGTGTCCAACATAAGGTACATTATGCATTTCTTTTAAAATCAGATTTTTCATTTCCTGAGAATTTGGCACATAAATTCTTCCCTTGTAAATGAGAATTTCATCATTTTCCATCTTATATTATTCACTTTTCTACTACATATTACCTTGCCGAATTTTTTCCTTTACCTCCATGTATTTCTGATTTGATTTTTCAGCCTCTAAAATTCTATCCTTCAAATCTGATTGGTACATGCTAATGGTTGTAGCATTAATCTCATGCACCCTGTTGCTGAGTGCATCAACCACCTTTTTCTCTTTACCTTTGATTTGCTTTATATCAAAGTCATATTCATTGAAAAATTCCAACCATCTACTTTGCTTGACATTTAAATTTGGTTGTCCAAATAAATATTTTAGACCACTATGGTCTATCCTTAATTCAAATATTTTCCCCATGAGGTAGTGCCTACACATCTTCAAGGCATGCACTATGGATTTCGATTCTAAATCATGAGTAGCATAGTGCCTTTTATGCTCCTTTAATTTCTTTGATTCATAGCATGCCATATGCCCATTCTGAATAAGAACTCCACCAAGTCCTTCTTTACATTCATCAGTGCATACAATGAAGTCTTCATTTGGATCAACAAACTTTAATATTGGAGAACTTGTCAGTGAATGTTTCAAGTGTTGGAAAATCCTTTCACAATCTGATGTCCACTCAAACTTCACACCCTTCTTTTGAAAGGAAGCGATTAGGTGTGCAATCTTTGAGAATCCATTAATGAATATTCTGTAGTAACTTGCAAGTCCCATGAATGATCTCATCTCAAAGACATTCCTTGGTGTTGGCCACCCCTCAATGGCCTTTATCTTTTTTGGGTCCACTGTTATTCATTCCTATGAAATGATATGGCCCAAATAATGAATTTTCTTATGGTAGAATGAACACTTGCTCCATTTGGAATATAAATGATGCTCCCTCAATACCTATAATACCATCCTCAAGTGATGCTCTTGATCTTCCAGAGACTTAGAATATATAAGAATATCATTAAGGAAGACAATGACAAACGTATCTATGTAATCCATGAAAATAACATTCATTAAACACATGAAGACAACTGGTGCATTTGATAACCTAAATGGCACCACTGAGAACTCATAATGACCATACCTTTTTATAAAGGCAGTCTTGTTGATGTCTTCTTCTTTAATTCTTACATGATGATATCCTTCCCTAAGATCAATCTTGGAGAATATCTTAGCGTCTTTCAGTTTATCAAAGAGGTCAACTATCCTTGGCAAAGGATACCTGTTCTTCACAGTTACCTTTTTCAACTGCTTGAAGTCAATGAAAAGCCTCAAGGTATCGTCCTTATTTTTCACAAACAACACTATGGAACCCCCAAGGTGACACACTTGGGTGTATATACCCCTTATTCAAAATATCCTCAAGCTACATTTACAATTCCTTTAGTTATGGTGTGCTCATCCTRTAAGGAGTCTTGGATAYTGGGGTTGCTCCAGGAATAAGATTAATGGAAAAATCAATATCTCTCTTGGGTRGAAATCCTRGTATTTCTTTAAATAAAAATCTTCAAATTTATTTAGGAATGCATAATATTCAATACTTGGAACCTCATCTTTAGGTTCCTCTTCCATATGTGATGCAATTATTTGACACCCTTTCCTGAAAATTTTCTTCAGCTATAAGGATGAAACTTATCTAATGGTTACTACCCTAAAAATTCCTTAAACTATCCTCAAGTTCCCTTCCTCATCCAAGCAAGTAAAGGCCTTATTATAACAATATAATATAACACGATTCTTGTCCAACCAATCCATACCCATGAGTAAATCATATGAATATGTGGTTTCCTTGGTATTTTACCTATTGTCTCTATTTTCCATACCCATGAGGAAATCATATGAATAGGAAAAGAAGACAAGGAGAGCATAGGAAAAAAACAACGTAACATTGATACAGGAGGAAATAACAACATGGATAGTGGAGGCGCTAACAAGGAAAGCTGTGCAGATGAGAGAAAAAGGAAATGAACTAGCATAAAATTTCTTTAGATTGGACAAGGTAGTTCAGGGAGTGTACACCACCTGGGTGGCTCGGGACAAGCCACATGTCAGTGTTGGGGGCCTGTTGGGAACATACCTATTTTGAGAAGGAAGGTTATTTTGGGCGCATGCATAATTTTGGAGAAAAGGTCTATTTTGGGAAAGACCTAATTTTGGAAAGAAAACCTAACTTTGGAACGTGCACAATCGATGGAATGAAAGCAGCATGCAAAAAAAGAAGGAAAAACAACATGCAAAGAAGGAAAACAATGTGGCACGTAGGTAGGCAAGCCTAACTATGATAGGGTTAGGGTTTTTGATAAAGATTATAATGGCTATAATCCTGAAAAAGTAGTATAAATAAAGACTTAGGAGGTCTAGGTTAGGGGTTCAAGTGTTAACTTCAGCGGTTGTAAGTTCATAGTTGTTGAACAATTGTAAGTCCAAGGTGAGACCAAAGAGTCAAGTATGCCATATTTTGAGGGTTAGGTCACAAGATGAGGAGCCTAGTGTGATCTAGTCTGCCTCACAAAGGTTCCTTAACCTCATAGTGCCTATATAATTGGAGATGTAATGCGTGCAATGCCATATTTTGCAGCAAACCTAATAAAAGAGCAGAGAAGCCAAATATTTGTGGACATATTCTTGGAGGGGGTGAACCACGGTAAAAATTATGTCCTATGTGATGTTTCTTGAATGTTTACTTCTTGTCAATGATTAGTTTATGAATGAATAGTTAAGCTAGATGTATTAGATTACATGCATGTGCATAAGGATGAATGAATATTAGAAAGAATTGGATAAATAATCAGAGTAATACATGAGGAAGATAAAATACATTCCTAGATCCCCATTCATTCCTATACTGCAAGAACTTGAGCATTGCAGTCACCCATAAATCTATCTCGGGTGAGACTGTGCAGTGCACTTTGTGTATTGTGTTGCCTTCTGGTTTACTAAGAGGGTCGATAGTTTTAAAGGGTTTTGTTGGAAACCTGGGTCATACCAAGAAGTGGAAGAGAGATTTAATCGAACACCTCCTGATAAGACTAATCTGTGTAATATTTAACACTCGTTTTATGTAATTTAGATTAGCTTTGGTGCTAGTGATCATTGTGAATGAAATTCTTCATTTGGATTTTCTGAAATCTTCTAGTTCACCTTTCCAGCCTTTTGTTTCAAGAGATAGGGATTTGATATGATTTTTTCTAGATGTGCAGGGGACTCATTTATTCTCCACTTCTTCCAGCTCCAACACTTATGCTCCATAGCTCCGATTGTGCACAATCAATTCAAATCCCTGGAATACATGTATCTTATTCAAATCATATCCTTCCTTTCGAGTGGATATATCTTTCCATTAGCAAAATCTATTTGAAATTATTCCCTTTAGGAAGAAAATGACTACATCTACGATGATTACGAGTTCTTCCCTAAAGAAATATGCTTGAGATCCATTTGAATGATTAATACCCCTGATTTTAGATATTATTTAAGGTAAGCCCAGAGGGAGACTGAAATTTGATACTCTATCCCTCCAGGTGTATGTTAGGTTTGAAGTGCACCATCACTTTTCCCCATGATTGAAAACATATTTTAAGACTGGGAAGAGGATAAATGCACCAAAAAGTCTCAGGAATACCCTCTATTATAGAGAAAAAATCACTTTAGTGAATTATGCTCAATAAAAAACATCTCAAGTAAGGATGTGAACAGTCCATGTAATTCCCTTAGCTTGGTTCCTGTCTTGTTCCATTTGTCAAGTATCCCTCAAAAAGTATTCTTTTAACCTCTTGGGATAACCTGTTGTCTAACTATCAACATTGGAGTAAGTGTTGTTGAAACAAGGGAATTTTGCAATTTAAACCTCTTGGGGAATTCCTTCACATGATTTCCTCATGACGATGGAGAAAAATCAAGATTAAGCCAAGATTTTAGTCAGAGAAAAAAAAAACATTAAACGAAAAATAAGAAAGCTTTGATGAAAAACAACTTAAACTAAAGCATACCTTCACGAAATGTAAACTAAACTAATCACAGTGAATGATCTTTATTGAAGTGACCAAAACAAATCAAAATCTATGTTATTCAAATGAAAACGATTTTTTTATCTAAGCTATTGTAGTCAAAAGAAAGTAAAAAAACCACGCTATTCCTATTAGTAACCTATCCTAAATTGGTTGAAAGAATGCTAGGTGTAAGCATAGTGCTAGTGAATCTAATCAAGTAACTCCAAACCTGCAATCACATATTGGTTGAAGGCCAATTGTAGAGAATGAAGCAGTGTGGGATGAGAGATACGAATAATTGATTCAAGAAAATATCCACTTAGAAAATTGAATTTGACCACGTTATTGTTCATGGGAAATTTGGATGTGTAAGGTTCCTCCAACCAAGATTCAATTATATCATCAAATTTACAATGATTTTTATATCATTGATGGAAGGAAATCAAGAATGAGAGACATACTTGATAAGGATTGTGAATGAAATTTGCATGCAATGTACTTTGTAAGAAAATCTTGAAGTTGGTGTTATCACTCCTCCCGGGGGTCAAAGTAAAACAATGAGCACCTGACATAACTATTGGATGATATTGGATTGCTTCAATATCGATGGAAGTTTTTGTGGGTCCATATTTCACATACCACACATGCTCAGAGGAGAGATGATAACTAATTGTTCAAGGGAAACATTGAGTGAAAGATGACTACAAAGATTCTCCTATGGCATCAATGAAATCACATGAAGAGTGTAGGAGGATCAAAGCAAAGTCCAAGGACGAGTGATGCATCTGAACCTAAGGATTAATAGGTAATTCTAGAGCAGATTGAGATGATGATATTTCCTGGTTCGGCTCAATGTTTCTTATGTTGTGCATGACGATGGGATGTTTGTTTGCTATGATTTATTCATGAGGATCTGGGAAATTGTTATTCTCTACACACTTTGTATTTTATGCTATTAACATATGTATGTCAATATAAAAAATTTCAGATTGTGTAGGACTCGCAAATGATAGGTCAACATTAACGTTCAATTCTGAAATAGTAAAGTAGTCATCGAAAACAAGATTATCAAGATTAAATTGTGATTTAGGAGGTTCCAGAAATGAAGAAGGACGTAAAACTTGGTGCATCCTGGATGGATTTCCATGAAGAATGATTTCTTGATCGGTCACAACTTGGAAATATTGTTTTTTTGATTTAGCATTCAATGTTCTATTGTAAGAACAATGTATTGACTGTGTTGTATGACGATTAGGTGGGTTATCATGTGGGTGACCAACGTAATTTTTTTTTGTATCAAGTGCATGAATATATTCAGATTCTTAAAATGATAAGATTTCTTTAGTAAGAGATTTGTTTAAGACCAGAATATGTTCATGATTTCCTGAAGGGGAATCGTTAAATGGTTCACACTTTGGGGCTAATGGGTCTAATATTACAGATAGTGATTCCCCCACAACTACGTCAGAGTGTTGGTAAGATATTATGTACCCCCTATATTTTGTGATCAGTCCTGAATCTTGTGAATGAGTGATGATTTGATCATCTAGGTTGCACCTTTCATGATCATAGACAAGATAGGAAAACCAATTCAAGATTAATTGGTCTGAGGGTTTGTCATTTTCATGAAATCTATGACAAATATGCATAACTCTTAGGAAGAAATTATCCACAGATTCACTTTTGAGCCTACAAATTTCTTTAAGTTCGCTCAATAGTTCTTCATAAACGTAACCTTCATGAGAAGAGATAAACATTTCCATGAATTGTTTCCAGCTATGAATCGACTTTGTTGGCAGTGTCCTAAAATGGGATTTAATTCACCTTTTTAATGTGAGGATGAATAGTTGGCATGTTTTATTGTCCTCAACAATCTTAAGATTTCATCGAGCGATGTCGAACCGTTTTGGATGCGTGAATGAAAAGACATTCCCTTCACCATTGAATTTGGGATTTGACAAGAGATTTTTCATCTTGATTGAGATGGCCTTGGTAGGTCTCAAAAGACTTAAAAGGTCATCATATACAGAGGTATGGAGAGGAACCATGTGCTGTTTAAAAGTTAATGAAATGACTCCACATGAGTAGGCTTGTCATCCGACCCTCCTTCTAGCACCAATTTTGTTGATGGGTCTGAAATTTCCCTTTGAAAATAGTAGGGGTTACCCTAGTAAGAAGTCCCAATTAGACTTCTCACCACATGGAATAGGGAACCCATTTGAATTCTTCCATGGAATCCATTCATAGTTTGATGTTGTTGCAGCTCGATCCACCGATGAGGGTGAGTGATGGATGGGTATGCAAACAAAAGATGTAGATGAAGACTATGCAAATGCATAAATATAATCTACTCTAAACCTATCCTATCCTAGCTAGGAGAGAATTATCGTAAGGACATGAGTTGTAATGAAAATAACCCTACTTATAACCCTAATTATATAGTTTTCATGAAGGCGCAAAGTTAGAAACACATGCACATAAATACATAACCAGAAAAGTATAGATCATATCTATGCATACATAAACAACTCATATACTGAGGGAAAATAACATAAGAAAGAATAACAAAACTGCAAGAGCAACATAGATTGCATCATAATAGTCTATTAGAAAATGTGTTCTTACATCCCATGTGAACAGTGTACATTCCACCTAAAATAGTCTGTAGTAAAACATCCACACGTGTGAGTTTTCCTCTCTATCAAAAGTTGGCCTTGAGAGATTCTCAATATTAAAATTTTAAGTAGTAATACATCCCATTTCCAAGGAGTGGCTTCTCAATTTTAATTGACACTGTATTCCAAAAATAGTTCATAAATGTACAATGATTAAACAGCCAAAAAACCCTTCAAGAGAAAAGTGATGAAAATAATTGTCTCGACCTCTCATTTTCACCACCACTTATAAGGAAAGGTCCTTAGGTATAGTCATTGCTAAACTAGCTTATCAATCCATTTTATTTTTTAATAATATGGAAGAGACAAAATGGTGGTACAAAGCTATTTGGGGTCTGAACATTCCAATAAAATTGGTCTATTTTATGTGGATGTGCCTTAATGACTGCATACTTACAGGAGTAAATTACCAAAAGAGCGGAGGCATTGGACCTTTGGTTTGCAATCTCTTCTTAAAAAAATAAGAATCCACTATACATCTATTTGTAGACTGCCCTAAAACGCAAAACATTTGGACTCAAGTGACAAAATCACTAAAGATTGAAAGTGATTGGAAGTATCCCACTATAGAGGAAAACCTGAATCATTGGTTCTTCCAATTTCCTAAACTCAAACACATACCTTTTTTAGTTTTGTGGGGCATCTGAAAATTCAGTAACAGAATTTTGTTTGAGAATTGGAATAGATTGGATCCTGGGATAACCATCAAAATTATTCTTTCCCTAAAAGATTTTCCAGACAATGAAGATGAAGATAAATTGGTTTCATTACTAAATCCAATATATTTTGATGACAATCCTATCGGATTCTTTGATGGTGTAGCTGCAGATAATCTCTGTGGGATTGGGATTTATCCAAAATTTTCTAGTAGGCACACAATCCATGCACATTTCGCTGGAGGCACATGTAACAATATGAAAGCATAAATAATGGGTCTTTAGGGAATCCTTTTTCTCTCGTCCTATCTCTCTATTAAAAATTTGATGGTTGCAGGTGACTAAAAGGTCACCATGGATTGGATAAATGACAAAGCCAACTTGAATCTAATTTATCTCAGCAACTGGAAAGACAAAATCAGAAGATTAAAGAATGGGTTTGAGACTATCAAATTTATGCACATACATAGAAAATTCAACGAAGTAGCAGACAACCTTTCAAAAAAGGCACTCAAAGTCAACTCAAGATGGCTTTATTATGAAGAAATGATTTCTGAAACTACTGTTAGTGATGGGAAAATATAGATTTTCTAGGCTGTAATCTTCAACAAGTACTTTTTTGTAAATTTTGTATATGGACTACTTTTGACACTATAAATAATACTATGTAGTGTATTATGTGCAAGAAGGAAGGACAATATGATATTTTTGATCGATATCCTACTTATATATGTAATTGAAAGTTTCATTTGATTCTAATAGAATAATAGTGAAACAGTTTTTTTCGCATGAAAAAAATCAAGAGGTCATGCTCCACATCATTCCAATGCGATCTATAACAAAGGACAATAGAAAAGTAAAAATGATATCAATTATTCCGTCAATGGGAAGCAATGATGTAACACTCTTTCCATACTGTAGCACTCTGATACCATTATGTAACGCTCCCATTCTGGGTTGGGTAGGCGCTACTTCGCGGAATAACAATCTCATACTTAATTCTATATATAAGACATGCATTTAAGAAAATGAAACACATTTAAACTCAGAGTAACCATAAGAATTACTGCTATTATAAATAATCAATGGATTTAAAATTACTTCGTATGCACAACAGAATACATGATAAATATAAGCATCACAGGCATGCAAAACATAACATTTAACATAAGCTGATACTTATCTTTGAAACGATGTTAATTCCACCAACCACGTGCAGGCCTTCCACGAACCTCCCAGCTTTAGACCATGCTGCTCATCAAGCTCAGCAGTGGGTCACCCCCAAGATGGGACTAAGCTCCACCCCAAGGCAAGGAATCCTAGGCTAGGATGAGGTTACAAGGAAAATAACACAGAATCACTAGAAGGATTCTTCCCAGGATGCCATCTTATGCCCACTACTCCTAGACTCTCATTCCCCACATGCTTGTTCCACTCGAGAATATACACCTTCACAAGCACAGTCCATCGGTGCACAACCTCCCCCTCTAGGTCTCGACAACAGGATGGATCAGGAAGTCTCAGAGCCCGAAGCTGGTGCTGGACACTCTCTGGAAGAAACCACTTCCCAACAAACTCTCTCACTTGGAGAGAGTTGTTCATAGGCTTGAAAACCTGCCTCTTCCAACAACAATCACCTCCTTCACCTGGAGAGAGATTACACACAAGCTAAGAACAAACTCACACTGACCAGTAAGCCATGCACAGTCCAGCACTACGTGGCCACAACAACCAACTGGGAAAACAAACACAGGCTTCCCAAACAGGCTCAACAATCACGAAATAGACTCACAGTTTTGGTTTCGAAATTGCACAAGGTGTACAGAGATCTCACGCACAGGCCCAAAATATTCAGGAAAGGAATGTATCATCTTCCTTAGGAATCAACACATACCTTTTTATACGGTTTTAGAATTACATGAAGGTATCTTGCAGAGGTCAGACAAGACTCACGTTCAGACGGTCGACGGTGGAATGGAGGAGGAACGCCCAACACGACTCATCTCAGCCATTTTATTTGCATGCACCTGGGTTGACACTTGTCACCCATGCAACTGCATGCGTTCCTTCCATTTGGAAGTTGCTTGTCCTTCCAAAAGAACTTAGGATAAAACATATTATTCACATGTCTTTTGGAATAATATTAAAATATTATTCCCAAGGACTTAAGCCCCTAGGCTCAACACTTAGCCCCTCTTCCCACCTTCCAGCCCCTAATCCCTTTCCCACTCTATGGAAGCTTAGTCCCCCATCACTCATTCATTGTGGTCGGTCTGCACGCGGAGGTGTTTATATTTTTATTAATAATGTGCATAGATACATGTACAAAATCAGGCTCTTGGCCTTCAACACTTAGGCTCTCTGGCCTAATAATCACATAAGACCACCAAATTATATTAACTTGGCTCACCAGGCTATAAAACATAATTACAATTCATTTCTAAACATGTTTTACAACAGGGCTCGGCCTTGGGGACATTACAAGTGAGGGGTGTTGGACAACTAAGAGGGGGGGGTGAATCAATTGTTATCGTGCTTAAACAATTATGCTTCTTTTAAATTCTTTACAAGACACTCAATGATGATCACAATAATACAGAGAAATAAGCAATGGCACATTCAACATTAGTCACATATATGAGATACACAAAGATAGATATATCCCGAGGAAATCCATAAAGGGTAAAAACCTCTTCTTCTTTATATGATAAGTATTATTTACATTCTTTACATTATCATACATATGAGCACCAACTCGTTGTGAGGCTACAACCTCTGTTTTTTCAAGTTGCAACTTGATGAGAGCACCAACTCTCTGTTTTCTCTAGCACCCACTAGAAGGAAGCACCAACTCCTTGGTTTCTCTAGCACCAACTAGAAGGAAGCTACAACTCCCT
>SNQJ01S0001414.1:353327-370926 GCA_010110895.2 Picea sitchensis | reverse complement strand
ATTCCCTCAATCCCATTATTTCTACATTGTTATACCATTGGTGAATCAAATCTCCTGTGAGTGCTCCCAATCGTTGAGAAGAAGGTTATGAGGTCCAATATGGACAATTGCAGGCAAACAAAATGATGGGAGGATTTCTTTTGGAATCTCCCCCACTTTGGAACCCCACCGACATTCAAGAATGATGACTATGAAAGCTCCAATAGAAAAGACAAAAGGACTTCAGAAGAGATAAGCTACCTTATCCACTTTTTAATAGTTTCTTCTATCACAACTTTTGGTCCAAAATATGGTTTTAGCTCAAAATTTAATATCAATTTTCTAATAGTTGTTATTTATCTGGTTACCATTTTGAATACGGAGGCAACTTGAATCTGAAGTAATTTGAATTTTATTTCCTTGGTATAAATTTCACTATCTACCAGTTAAAAAAAAGTAACTCTTTGAAATATGAATAGAATGATATGAAGATTCAACAAATAAATCCATGAATTCTAACATCAATAATTTGGAAGAAATAACAAATTAAGTTGTTTTCTATACAACATAGATACATCTAACTGCACTTCATGTTAATTCCTAAGTATTTGAAACTAAAAATTCCAGTAGAAAAAATAAAAATAATCCATTTGCAGCCATAAGAATACCAACCAAAATCCTAATCCTATATCCATTATTCAACAAAACTACAATATAGAATAGAATAACTTTAAGGCAGTTACACGTTATTACCCCCAAAGTAAATAAGCATTTTGAGATTTTATTGACAATAGTACAATGATTAAGATGATCAAATCCATTTCATACTTGAATGTAAGATGGACATTCTGAAGCACAGGACCATCATACACAAGATTTGGATACCCTTATGACAACCTAAGAATAGAATAGAATAACTTTAATGCAGTTACAACTTATTACCCCCAAAGTAAATAAGCATTTTGAGATTTTATTGACAATAGTACAATGATGAAGATGATCAAATCCATTGCATACTTGAATGTAATATGGACATTCTTAAGCACAAAACCATCATAAACAAGATTTGGATACCCTTATGACAACCTAAGAAACACAAATAACATGTGCAAGACAACATGATAGATGGAGTTTCTTGTTGGCAGAAATGAGGGAAATTACAGGTGCAATTTGTCCCAATTGATCCCCCATCCTAAATAGTTTTTCATTACTATAGAAACTTCAGTTTGAACTGGACTATCATTCAATCTGTATTTTGAAGTTTCAGTTACTACTCTTGGTTATGTTTTCTATCAGATAAAATCTACAAAAAATGAAGTTTCCTTGATGTCAAAGAGGCCACAATATTTCAATGGAGATATAATTATTGATTCAACTAAGAAACATATGTGTTCTCCAATTCTACAATGTTGTTGAAGCAGATTAGATATCATGAACATGGAGTATCCATTCATGTCAAGCAGTCATTTTTCTAGTATAATAGAAGTGATGGTAACATAGACGAAAAAAAAATCCAAGATTTTGGTGCTTCTATATTTCACCCCAATAGTTCAAGCTATTTTCCTCTTGGGAAATCAAGTGATCATGATATACAGTCAGTTATACAAGGAGAACATTTGGATATATTAGAAATCCCAACAGAGAAAGTCAAGTTTTCTCGAATAAACCAAATATTGCTATATAACAAACACTGGATGTAGTTGTTTCAGTCATGGGTTGAAAAGATGAAAACATTTGTCCACTCTACAGATCTTGGCTGGCATATTGTGGCATCAAGGCCATGTATTGTAATCTAAGTACAAAAAGGTGTTGATTGAAGATGCAGAAATTGGGTTCGTTTAACATTAAAGGGTAGCGTTATGTTTGAATTCCAAACGAAGTTATGGTATACCATCATTAGTGCTTCCATTTGTGATTATACCAAAGCAATAAAAAAGTTCAAAGTTGACGGAGAATAAAATATAATGGAAGAAAAGAGAATAAATAAAGCACTTATGTGGAAATTTTTCGATTTCCTCCAGAAAAGAGATGTCTAGTTGATCCTCTTGTTGTGGTTGGTACCAGGGATAAGATCCTATGACTTGTTGACAGATATATGAGTGGCCATTTTTTTAGTTATATTAGTGTTTACCGTTACTATGGATATGTTGTTAATACTATAAAATGGTCGAACAAACTTGAGTGATGTTCATAAAAGAGCAGTTCCCTACCTTTTAGCAATGAGAAGGAGCATTTGGCAAGATGTGAATGAGATGTTGTTGGAATTGTAAGTTTAGAAGCTAAACACGAATGTATTGATGATCCTGTTCCAATTTACAAAAGAAATTTTGACACCTATTCTCAACATTTATTCCAGCAAAAGGGTTCTTGCATAAAAGTAATTTTCAGATCTGTTCCATGCATTTTTTAAAATGTCAAATGCCACCATGAGACCTCTTCCAACATATAGTGAAAGGGACTTGAGCACTGATATGGTTTGCAGTAGAAATGACATTGATATAAGGTTACAATTGGGTAGTCCAGCGTGAAAGAATAAATAGCAACACATTCTGGAATGTAAAGGAGGTGCACCGAACATATTTGGAAACCATATAAAATGGTCGAACAAACTTGAGTGATGTTCATAAAAGAGCACTTCCCTGAATTTTAGCAATGAGAAGGAGCATTTGGAAAGATTTGAATGAGATGTTGTTGTAATTTTAAGTTTAGAATCTAAACACGAATGTATTGATGATCCTATTCCAATTTACAAAAGAAATTTTGACACCTGTTCTCAACATTTATTCCAGCAAAAGGTTTCTTCCATAAAAGTAATTTTCAGATCTGTTCCATGCATTTTTTAAAATGTCAAATGCCACCATGAGATCTCTTCCAGCATGTAGTGAAAGGGACTTGAGCACTGATATGGTTTGCAACATAAATGACATTGATCTAAGGTTACAATTGGGTAGTCCAGTGCCAAAGCATAAATAGCAGCACATTCTGGAATGTAAAGGAGGTGCACCCAACATATTTGGAAACCATATAAAATGGTCGAACAAACTTGAGTGATGTTCATAAAAGAGCACTTCCCTACCTTTTAGCAATGAGAAGGAGCATTTGGCAAGATGTGAATGAGATGTTGTTGGAATTTTAAGTTTAGAAGCTAAATACAACATGAATGTATTGATGATCCTGTTCCAATTTACAAAAGCAATTTTGACACCTGTTCTCAACATTTATTCCAGAAAAAGGGTTCTTCCATAAAAGTAATTTTCAGATCTGTTCCATGCATTTTTTAAAATGTCAAATGCCACCATGAGACCTCTTCCATCATGTAGTGAAAGGGACTTAAGCACTGATATGGTTTGCAGCAAAATGACATTGATCTAAGGTTACAATTGGGTAGTCCAGCATCAAAGCATAAATAGCAACACATTCTGGAATGTAAAGGAGGTGCACCCAACATATTTGGAAACCATATAAAATGGTCGAACAAACTTGAGTGATGTTCATAAAAGAGCACTTCCCTACCTTTTAGCAATGAGAAGGAGCATTTGGCAAGATGTGAATGAGATGTTGTTGGAATTTTAAGTTTAGAAGCTAAATACAACATGAATGTATTGATGATCCTGTTCCAATTTACAAAAGCAATTTTGACACCTGTTCTCAACATTTATTCCAGAAAAAGGGTTCTTCCATAAAAGTAATTTTCAGATCTGTTCCATGCATTTTTTAAAATGTCAAATGCCACCATGAGACCTCTTCCATCATGTAGTGAAAGGGACTTGAGCACTTATATGGTTTGCAATAGAAATGACATTGATCTAAGGTTACAATTGGGTAGTCCAGCATCAATGCATAAATAACAACACATTCTGGAATGTAAAGGAGGTGCACCCAACATATTTGGAAACCATATAAAATAGTCGAACAAATTTGAGTGATGTTCATAAAAGAGCACTTCCCTTCCTTTTAGCAATGAGAAGGAGCATTTGGCAAGATGTGAATGAGATGTTGTTGGAATTGTAAGTTTAGAAGCTAAACACGAATGTATAGATGATTGTTCCAATTTACAAAAGAAATTTTGACACCTGTTCTCAACATTTATTCCAGCAAAAGCATTCTTCCATAAAAGTAATTTTCAGATCTGTTCCATGCATTTTTTAAAATGTCAAATGCCACCATGAGGCCTCTTCCAACATGTAGTGAAAAGGACTTGAGCATTGCTATGGTTTTCAGCAGAAATGACATTGATCTAAGGTTACAATGGGGTAGTCCAGCGTCAAAGAATAAATAGCAGCACATTCTGGAATGTAAAGGAGGTGCACCCAACATATTTGGAAACTATTTAAAATACTTATGACTGATTTCGGGATAATTTTCTCCAAGGAGGGCATCCAAGACCTTATCCATTCTGGTAACACACGTAGTTCCACTTTTGGAGGAGAGTCATGGTCGTGTTGCACCTATCCCACTATAGATCCATTTTTCTAGGGATTTATATTGGTGGTGACTAAAGTGAAAGCTTGATGAAGGAGGGCGTCCAAGAATCTTATTTGCACTAAGAAATTTTCCTTCAATCCACTTTAGAATGAAGATATTAGATATAAAGGGAAATGTCCAGCCCTTGAGGAGTTATTTTAATTATTAATATTTTGTAATGCACATATGTTGAAGAGTGATTACATTAAGGAAGGATTTTGTTAGCTGAAAGAGGAAGACAATCACTTTATTGAAGATAGAGTCTGTTACACTTTACAATATATTCTATGATTTTACACCCTAGATATTCTATGATTTTACACCCTAGATAGGGGAAGTCATTCCACCTTGGAGGTCACACGTGCCATATTAAGGTTTTTACATGTTGAAACACAAGAAGAAATGAGACGTTTAGCTTGAGGAAGCACTTTGCACACATGTTCATACATAACCACCTTCATATTTTATTATTATTGACTTGTTATGAGAGTTGGTTATGATTTATTATTATTTTATTGTTTGCCTTGCATGGAAAGTGGATTTGAGCCACTCTACACTACTTTGAGAGAAGTTATTGAATAAATTGTGGATCTAGGAAAACAAATATTATTCTATTGTAAAAGGTGATGGAGATAAACTCTATAAAGAGTAGCTCTGTTCATTTGTGAGCATGGTTGTATTTGGAGACTTTTCCCCTTTGGGTTTTTGTTGAATATCTTGAAGACAATGCAAAAGTTAAAGCTTTCTCCTTTTGTGGTACACTTGTTTGGATTTACTTATTGAAGACTAAGGTTGGAAATTTTTGTATCAAGTAGATATTGAAGGGTTGAAACATAGTTAACATTATCCCTCATCAAGAATACCATGCATTTGTTAAGAAGATCTCAATTAAAATAAGTTTCAAAATTTTACAAACTCACAAACTTACAATCCATTTCCAAGAGGATTAAAGCTACATATCTTAAAATTTGCACTTTACTCTATTGAATGCCAAGAAATTGAAGAAAATGGATTTGTTATAGTAGGCTTAATGTTAAACTATAATAAGGATAGGATTATAGGCTACAATAACTTCCCTATAAAAATGATTCAAAGGTCTTCCAATATTAATACATTAATCTTTGAGATCAGAGATTGACCATGGTTAAATAAAAGAAAAATGAAAATATTGTAAATACATATTTTGATCTTGGAAAATAAGGATGGCTTCCTAGATGGGTTTTTTATTTGAGTAGAAATATAAAGGTTTACATGAAAATATTTCCAAGACAATTGTAGAAGCAAATATGTGAAATGACAAGCATTAGGAATAAAGATCTAATGGTTGGAAATTCAATCCCTTTTCAGTATCTTTTTAATCTGAAATGACCGTAAACTCTAAAATTTTCTTGATGGATGATTTCCAAGATGTGGGGAAGCTATTGAGAAGTCGGGGAATCAAGCACAATGTCCATTAAAGGTTGTTGGAGTAAGGAGCCGAGGAAAGGAAATGTGATGTTGTTAGACTAGTGCATATCAATATTAGTGGTAATGGAGCCATGAAACATTGAAATTTGAATGAATGAAAGAACTAGTGTGTTACAATCAACCAATTTGTAGTACACTATATGGTTGAAATGATTGGTTTACCATAATCAACTTCTTGGATGAAAGAACTTATTCGATGCATTCATCATTTGAGTTTGTACTTCTATATGTTGACTTTTGGATATTCAACATATCTACATTACTAAGAAGTTAATATCCATCAAATCTATATTAGTTTTCATACAACTTACATTCTAATAATCATTTTGTGATTACAAATTTAAAACTATTTACTAAAGGTTGCATACTATGACTACCCGCAAGGTATGTCACTCAAAAACAATATTTCCACCATTTTATATTTGAAACTATTTCAAGTATAGACTAACGTGCATCCCAACTTCTGTACGGCTCCTACCCCTACCTTTTCTCTTGGTGATGTTTCCACCCATATGTCACCTTTGCTACCTATCTATGCAACTGGCGGTGAATAAACTTAATCCACCCAAACAGGAAGAGAGAGTGAAGGATATATTGGAATGGCCCACACCTTGTAGTACCAACCTAGAGTACTTAATTATTAATCTTAATTACGATTTTTTTAAGGTAACACACAATTTTTTTGTTATTTGACGTTAGTATTTCTTTTCAATTTTTTGAGAAGGTTTTTGGATGCATTTATGTTGTATTTTATTACTCTGCATCCTAGATTATTTTCTTTGGTGGTTTTTATTTTTGGGTGTAAGTTTTCTCTAAGAATTTGGTTTCATAAAAAAGATAATAGAAAAATTACAATATAAATTGCTCGGTCAATCATCCTCCGAACCGAGTAAATATTCAATTCAAATTGGTCACCAATCAACTTGATCGAGTTGATCGACTTGATTTGACTCGGGCCGATTTTAAAAATACTGATGCAGATAACTCACTTGAGAGTCTTGGTGAGGTTGTGAATATGTCTATATCTTATGTATCCAAAGTTAAATGCAAGGCTTCTATCACATGAACTACAAGACAAGTTGCAAGTAAAATTTTATCTCAGGTAATTTCTAGTATAGGATATAGATTTGGATCAAAGGATAGGTATTCCAGAAGGCTCTCATTAGGATCAACAGGTGCAATATTGGTAATTTTGGCTTCACATCAACATATAATGCACTTCCATTTATTTGTTCTTCATCCAGTGACCATGTCATTGAGAAACTTGGCAATAGAAGACTTGATTTAGGTGGGAAAATAATTGATGGCCATGAGTCAACAAGGATCTGGTGCTTGGAAAAAGTGCCAATGGAAAGAAATATAGGTGGGCTAGTGTTAGAGAGAACTATCTGTGTTGGAGCAGGAATTGTCCCATGCCATGTGACTTCAAATAAAAATTCAAATCGCAAGCATCTAGAAGAACAATTCGTGCTATGAAACTTGTTACTTGTTGTTCCCTAGGAATTTTGGGAGGGGATAGTGTTGTGGAGTTAGGGATTCCAAATGAAAGCATGGAAACATCAGACCAATCTATACTTCTTGGGTAGCAATCACTTCCTCTTTCAGGGGGTGAAGTGCCCATGTTTTTTCACAAAGGAAAAATGAAGTCTCGAATGTAGTGGTCTACACATTGGGGTAGATGGTTGCAATTCAATTTGTTGGCAACACTAGAAGGGGCATATAAAGTAATAAAAAGTATAGACCATTTGGATTAGTAGGATCTTCAAGTAGAATCAATAATACTTTTACAGATACTAATAGTAGTTCTCAAAGACTTCTATCAGAGGATAATGTTGGCAAGAACACATTGATTATATCTGATCCAACACCTTCAAGGGAACCTCTCTTATAATGCTCTCATTGGTGGAATTTGTAGAAACGACAAGATGTAGGAAACAAAGGTTATTTTAGACTAGATGTTTGAGATGGATTTTGTTCCTACTTGTCTCACTTACTATACCCTTGTTGTTGGGTATTATAAATATGGAAATGTAGAGAAATCCCTAACACTTTATGAGGAAATGACTAGACATGATCTTGTGCCCGATGTTGTCACTTACAGTAGAATCATACAAGGATTGTGCATGAGTGGAAATATTGTTGAAGTGACCAATTTATTTCATAAAATAGCAAAAAGGGGATTTAAGCATGATTTGTTTACATATAAGAGTGTAATTTGTGGACACTACAATCTGGGTAACTTGGAATATGATTTCATGGTCCAAGATGAAATGGAAGGAAAGGGATTTGAGCCTAACATTGATATATACAACGCCTTCATTGAAGAATTTTGTAAAAAGGGAGAAATACTAAATGCTTAGAAAATTACAGAGGAAATATTAGAAATCAGGTTGTCTCTAGAAAGTGCCACTTACAAAACAATGATTGATGTACATATATCTAATAGAAACATAGATGATGCTTTGAAGCTGAAAATCAGATGTTAGAAAAAATTCTAGAAGTTGACACTAACACATAAAAAAGTAACTTATAGATGCAAGAAGTTGATGCATAAATTCTAATGAAAAGATTCTAGTTAATGATTAATTTATACTTTCCTATGTAATGTCATTAGAAAGTATCAACACCAATAAAGATGCACATGCTTGAGGGATGGGTTTATATTCCTTTGGAGAGGTACGATATTGATAATTTGCTGAAACTGAGTGAATTTTCCACTCATACCATACTCTTGTGATCTTCCAAGTCCTGATAGACTTCCATACTACTTCCACACTTGCATATCTTGAGGCTTCTCTTGTTTTTCTCTCCTTTATAAGGGAATTCACTAAAATGTACATTTATGATGTGGAATGGTTGTTTGGATCTTTTGGAATCTTTACTCAAATTTCAATTGTGTTTGTTGTATCATTAGTGAATAATAGATCGAAAACCAAACTATGATTTATCTCATTCTTTATGTCCAATTTGTTTTAAATGTTCTTTTGTCTTATATCCTCTCTGGACTAGCCCATTTAATAATGGAGACTAGGATTTCATAACTGCAACATAAGGAATTAACAGTGAAAATATGTTTCTAACACTGATTTACCATGAATTTTGACCATTATCTTGTAGATTTAAGAATTTATTACTCTTCAAGGAATTGTTCTTATGTTTGAAAAGAGATCTATGTAATGATATGATGAGAATATTGATATGAGCACATAACATTGAGGAAATTAGAGACATAACTCTTGATTTCAATATCTTTGTATTTCTCAATAGTGCATACTATAATACAAAACTATCGGAAAACAAATATTAAAGATGAAAATAAAACTTCAAATGTGTTAAAGGGATCCTATTTGGAGGAGACACACTATGGAAGCCTATTGATCTGAGGTTTTGAATGGGCATGTATGCAGGCCTTTAATCACTCTTTATCTTTTGTATGTACTATGCATTATATCTCACCTACATTTAGTATTCATTCTATGGTGATGCAGGAGCATCACCAACACATCAAGCGAGCCAGTGCGGAAGAGAAGGACAGTTGGACGAGCGGCAACACAAATTTTGAAATCACCTTGGAAGTTGTTGTGCGATCTTAAATGAGCCATTAAGATGAAGCACACTTGTATATTGTAATCAGACCTTGATCCTTTAGCTCTCATCCTTAGTAGGTAGATGACATTTAAGGTAGTTAATGCAAGTAGGTAAAATTGAATGTGTAGATTAGATAGTTTAGGAGCGCAAGAGGGAAACAATATATAGACACCCTCATTTTGCATTTGTAACATTATGATTGAAATCAGAGAAGAAGGAGAGGATAGTTGAGAAGCGGAGAGTTGTGTAAGAACACCCATGTACTGATATTTGAATTAATAGAAGAGTTTGATTCAAATTCATGGTTCTGTGTTTGTTCTCTGTGTATTGATGTTGAATGATATGCTCATGAATGTTTGCTTCCTGTTACACATTTCTTTATATGCTGTGTATATGATTTCATGTTTGAGTTTGAAGTATGAAAGGAAGAAGGAATGAGTTTCAATTGTTTCTCTATTTGAACTGAGAGTTCCTACAAGGAGTGCAGTCGAATTGTTCGCAAGGAGTGCGTTGACAGAGGGTTCAGATAGAGATAACTTTTGTTCTCATCTCCGCAGAAGTGCATACAGGCAAAGGAGTCATGCAAGGAGTGCGCAGGCCAAGGGAAGTCTCAGGGTCGTGAACCTGAGCAAGAGTTAAAGGACTGCTGCTGCAGGAGTCGGCAGGGTCGAAATAATTCAACACTTAGATGTGTTTGAAGGTTGCCACAAGGAGTGCACGTAAGAGTCCTTTCCGAGACTCAGAAGTTACAAGAAATCTTAGGAAGGATAGGACTTTCGAGGTTGTTGAAGGACAATGCAAAGGAGTTGTGCCTTGGAAGTTCATAGAAGCGTCGCAAGTTTGCACGTAGGGTGAACGAGTTCTGTGGAAGAATACTCAGTCACTTCGCAGGTTTCATCAGGAGGAACGGACGGTCAAAATTCTCCGAGGAGAATTCACGAATTTCCATGAGCCATCAGATCTCACAGAGGTGTAGGGGAGATACAACATCACATTCTCAAAAAAAGGTTGAAGCTCAAGAGGGGTAGGACCGTAGATCTGAGCCACGAGGGCCGTCAGATTCACACGTGAAATCGTGTATCGGGGTTTCATGGGTTTAAGTCCCATGAATATAGCATTAGGAGTCACGATATCACGAAACGCGATATCTCGACGACTACATAAACAGTGTGGGGCTACAGGAGTTGGTGACGTGGACAGGTGGCACTTCATATCAGGTTTTTCGCAATGAGAATTCCCGAAACATTGACATCAGGATTCACGATCCCGCAAAGTCCGAAATCCTGATAGAGGTGATGGGACGTTAAATAGTCAGCTCACGCGTGTGTCAGATTTTCGGCGTATCGGGGTTCGGGAGTCGGTAAAGCAAGTTGCGTGACATCGCGAGTGGAAAAATCGCGATAGAAGAAATCCTGATAGGAGAAGGGAAAGGTCAACGTTGACTATTGTCGGGTTTTGGAGGTTCAAGAGACTGATGCTCGACCTTTGGATTCGCGAAGTTGCGAAGTTCGATATCCCGATTGTAAAGAAGGGGGATCCTACGAGGATTGCTATGGGTGCAGATTTCCCGATAGGGAAATAGAGGAACGTTAGAGTTCTTTGGGCCGCGATAAAGGAGAAGATCCTGTGAGCGGGCGTGCCTGCAGGCGCATGCTGCGTCAGTTTGGTATCAGAGCACATAAAGGTTCTTTGGTTTCTGTAGTAGAGAAGAGAATTCACCATGACGCCAAGGAGAAGGGACATGTAGACACCCGATCCACCAGAGGATAGGGAGATGCCGCGCAGAAGAGGCAGGCAGATGGTAGATCTAGTCATAGAGAGACAAATGTGTGATCTACGAGCTAGACTCGAAGACATCAGACCACGCAAATACACACAGCCAGTGCAAGGGATCTGAGTGATTCCGAAAGTGAAGTTGAGGTTGAACGTGAAGAGGAAGTTGTAGCCGAAGATGCATCAAATGAGCGTTTGATCAGAGCTATTGCAAGGATGGGTGCAAGAGAAAAAATGAACATTCCAGTTTACGAGGGAAACTTGGATGCAGAGGAGCTTCTAGACTGGATTAGAGATCTAGACACATACTTTGACTATGAAGACGTCGAAGAAGACAAGAAAGTCAAACATGTTGTCACAAGATTGAAAGGACATGCAACATTGTGGTGGGATGAACTACAAGCTGACAGATGCTGCAAGGGCAAGCAGAAGATCAAAAGCTGGGATATAATGATAACAAAGATGAAGGAGAAATTCATCCCCAGGGATTACCAAATTACTCTATTCAGGAGAATGCAGAACCTGAGACAGAAACTGATGACAGTGAAAGAATACACTGAGGAGTTCTATAAACTGAACATTAGGGCAGGTCATCGGGAGAGCGATGATGAAATTTTTTCCAGGTATATGAATGGCCTGAGATATGATATCCAGGATGAAATGAGCATGGTAACCATTCGAATGGTGGAAGATGCTTATCAGATGGCTCTGAAAGCTGAAGAGAAGCTAAGTCGAAAGTAGAGTCAGAGGGGCTGAGGCAGAAGTCAACCCAGAGGCAAAGCAGTTGCCTAGGATAAATATCAGAAGCCCAAGGAAGACTATAAGAAACCTCAAGTTCAAACTGAGAGAGGTGGAACCTCACAGAGAGGGCAACAATATGCTGAACAGAGAGGACAACATAATGAGCAGAGAGGAGATTATGCTGACAACAACACTTTTCCTCATACTAGAGGCAGAGGAAGAGGAAGAGGTGGAGTAATCACATGCTTCACATGCGGAAAGAATGGGCACAAGTCTTATGAGTGTATAGATAAAAAGAAGGACATTGGAGAAGCTCACATCGCCGAAGCACAGAGGCGGAATGTTGAGGCAGAAGATGTTGAAGGCGGAAGATCGCTGATGATGCGAAAAGTCCTTTTGACACCCGAGAAAGAGGTGGAGAACTCAGTCCAAAGGACTAGACTTTTTAGGATTGCTTGCAAGACAAAGGACAGGGTATGAAAGGTCATCATAGACAGTGGTAGCATGGATAATCTCGTATCTACAGAGATGGTAGAGAAGCTGGAGCTGGAGACGACTGATCATCCGAGCCCATATAGAGTTTCATGGCTATAGAAGGGACACCAGGTAACTGTCACTAAACAATGTTTAGTTGAATTCAAGATAGGGGGATATAATGATAAGATCTTATGTGATGTCATTCTTATGGATGTTTGTCATCTATTGATGGGTAGACCATGGAAATATGACAGGAATTTGATTCATGATGGGCGAATGAACACATACACCCTGGAGAAGAATGGGAGGACACACATGTTGCTTTCGATAAAAGATAAGGAGGTGAAGCCGGAAGTAAGAAACATTGTACTTCTCATGAGTGGGAAGGAACTTCTTACAGAGGTTAAGAAGAAGGAGGATCCACAGTTCATTGTGGTTAGGAAACCGAGGATTGTTCTGAATAGCACAAGAGTGGATGATTTACCATAGGAGGTTCAGGAACTGTTGGAAGAGTTCGCTGATATAGTAGTGGATGAACTACCTCGTTCGTTTCCACCGATCAGGAGTGTGAGCCATCATATTGACCTCATACCAGGAGCCAGTTTTCCAAACAAAGCCGCGTACAGATTGACGCCGCAAGAGAATGAAGAGGTTAAAAGTCAAGTCCAGGAGTTGATGGACAAAGGTTTGGTCAGAGAAAGCTTGAGTCTGTGTGCTGTTCCAACAATACTCAGTCCGAAGAAAGACGGAGGCTGGAGGATGTGTACTGATTCAAGGGCGATTAACAAGATAACCATCAGGTACAAATTTCCATTGCCGAGGATGGATGATCTGATGGATTTCTTAAGTGGAGCCAAGTGTTTTTCAAAGATTGATTTGAAAAGCGGTTATCATCAAATCCGCATGAGAGAGGGTGATGAATGGAAGACAACATTCAAAACAAACGAAGGGTTGTATGAATGGCTTGTTATGTCATTTGGTTTAACAAATGCGCCAAGTACCTTCATGAGGTTGATGAACGAAGTCCTGAGGGAGTTCATCGAAATTTTTTTCATTGTGTATCTGGATGACATACTGATCTACAGTAAGATAGTGGCAGAGCATCTGAAGCATTTGGATACAGTGATGCATAAGTTACAGCAGGAGAAGCTGTTGATAAACATGAAGAAGTCCTCATTCATGAAGACAGAGCTCATTTACTTGGGGTTTGTTATTTCGGAAAATGAGTTGAGTATGGATCTAGATAAGGTGGAGGTAATCAAGAATTGGCCATCACCGAAGAATATCTTTGAGGTGAGAAGTTTTCATGGATTGGCTAGTTTCTACCGAAAATTCATTAGGAATTTTAGTGGAATTAGCGTAGAGATGATGGATACAGTGAAGAATCGGCATAAATATTTTCATTGGACAGTAGAGGCTGAGAAGAGTTTCAATCTGTTGAAAAGGAAGATTACAGAACAACTAGTTTTGTTGTTTCCGGATTTCCAGAAAACATTCCAGGTGAAATGCGATGCAAGCGGATTTGCAATCGGGGCAGTCTTGAGTCAAGAAGACAAGACGATAGTGTATTTCAGTGAGAAGTTGAATGAAGTGAAATTGAAGTACTCCACATATGACAAGGAGTTCTATGCTATCATACATGCATTAAAGAAATGGAGGCATTACTTGGTCCCAAAGGATTTTTTTTTGTACAGTGATAATCATTCATTGCAGTTTGTGACTCAACAGGAGAAGTTGAATCATAAACATGCCAAATGGGTTGAGTATATGCAGAATTTCACATTTGTGATTAAACACATTTCTGGTACTGCTAACAAAGTTGTTGATGCTTTGAGCAGGAAGTGTTTGCTGTTGCAGTAGTTCATAGTCAAAACATTAGGTTTTGATGATCTCAGGGACATGTACGCAGGTGATCCAGATTTTCAGGAGGCATATGAAGCAGCTGAGAATCCCATTCTCAGGGATAGAAGTCCATGGATAGATTATATGATCTAGGAGGGATTACTGTTTAGAGGTAATCAACTGTGTATTCCGAAATGCTCCATGAGGGAGAATCTGTTGAAGGAGAAACATAGTGGAGGATTGGCAGGGCACTTTGGTCATGACAAGACATTTGCAAAGCTGAATGAGTCATATTTTTGGCCGGGAATGCGAGTAGATGTCAAGAAATTTGTGGACAGGTGTAGAATTTGCTAGCATTTGAAGGGAAGAAGACAGAATGCAGGGTTTTATCAACCATTGCCCATACCTGAGAGGCCGTGGGAGGCAATTAGCATGGATTTTGTATTGGGGTTGCCAAGAACACAAAGAGGTTGTGATTCAATCTTTGTGGTAGTGGATAGATTTTCCAAGATGGAACACTTCATTCCATGTTATAAAACCAGTGACACAACTCACATTGCGAACCTGTTTTTCAAGGAGGTCATTCGACTTCATGGGTTGCCGAGAAGCATAGTTTCGGATCGTGATACGAAATTCATAGGGAATTTTTGGAGGACCTTATGGAAGAAGTTGGGGACTAACTTGTTGTTTAGTTCAACGTATCATCCTCAGACAGATGGACAGATAGAAGTGGTGAGCAGAAGTCTGGGAGACTTGCTGAGAAGCTTGGTGACAGAGCACCATAGCCAGTGGGACAACATATTACCGCAGGCAAAGTTTTCTTATAACAAATCAGTGAATAGGAGTACAGGACAGAGTCCATTTCAGGTTGTCTATGGGATGTAACCGAGAGGAATTTCTGAACTGAGGGATTCAGAACAGACTGCGACTAGGAGCACTAGTGCAGAAGATTTCGCAGAGGCGATGAAAGAACTTCACAGGAAGGTGAAGGAGCGACTGCAGGATTCAAGTCAGGAGTACAAGCGCAGAGCCGATCAACATAGAAGACAACTTCAATTTGAGGTTGGTGATCTGGTTCTGGCACATTTGAGGAAAGAAAGGTTCCCGAGAGGAACATACAACAAGTTGAAGATGAAGAAAATCGGGCCATGTAGGGTCTTGAAGAAACTTGGGTCGAATGCTTACGAGATTGAATTACCCGATGGGATCAGAATTTCTCTGATATTCAATATCTCTGATTTGTACCCATATAGAGTTGAGGAAGCAGGAACTGGAGATGAGCAGCCAGTGATCCAATGGGCAAAGAAGATGCCAGTTGCAGAGAAGCCGCGGATGGAGCGCATACTGGATAAACGAATTGGTAAGAAGACCAGGAGGAAAGAATACTTTGAGTATCTGGTCAAATGGAAGAACCATCCAGTTGAATATGCCAACTGGGAGACTGAAGAAGAGATACAGAAGCATGGACAGACTGTGTAGGAGCTCATGGACAGGAGCCCATGAAAATTTTCAAGCGAGGGAGTATGATGCAGGAGCATCACCAACACATCAAGCAAGCCAACACGGAAGAGAAGGACAGCTGGACGAGCACCATCACAAATTTTGAAATCACCTTGGAAGTTGTTGCGCGATCTTAAATGAGCCATTAAGATGAAGCACACTTGTATATTGTAATCGGACCTTGAGCCTTTAGCTCTCGTCCTTAGTAGGTAGACGACATTTAAGGTAGTTAATGCAAGTAGGTAAAATTGAATGTGTAGATTAGACAGTTTAGGAGCGCAAGAGGGAAACAGGATTTAGACACCCTCATTGTGCATTTGTAACATTATGATTGAAATCAGAGAAGCAGGAGAGGATAGCTGAGAAGCGGAGAGCTGTGTAAGAACACCCATATACTGATATTTGAATTAATAGAAGAGTTTGATTCAAATTCATGGTTTTGTGTTTGTTCTCTGTGTATTGATGCTGAATGATATGCTCATGAATGTTTGCTTCCTGTTACACATTTGTTTTATATGCTGTGTATATGATTTCATGTTTGAGTTTGAAGTCTGAAAGGAAGAAGGAATGAGTTTGAATTGTTTCTCTATCTGAATTGAGAGTTCCTGCAAGGAGTGCAGTCGAATCGTCCGCAAGGAGTGCGTTGACAGAGGGTTCAGATAGAGATAACTTGTGTTCTCATCTCCACATAATTTCATAGAGGCGCAGGATCCGTGCAAGGAGTGCGCAGGCCAAGGGAAGTGTCAGGGTCGTGAACCTGAGCAAGAGTTAAAGGACTGTTGCTGCAGGAGTGCGCATGGTCGAAAGAATTCAACACTTAGACGTGTTTGAAGGTTGCCGCAAGGAGTGTGCGTAAGAGTCCTTTCCGAGACTCATAAGTTACAAGAAAGCTCAGGAAGGATAGGAATTTTGAGGTTGTTGAAGGACAACGCAGAGGATTTGTGCCTTGGAAGTTCACAGAAGCGTCGCAAGTTTGCACGCAGGGTGAACGAATTCTATGGAAGAACACTTAGTCACTTCACAAGTTTCATCAGGAGGAATGGACGGTCAGAATTCTCCGAGGAGAATTCACGAATTTCCATGAGGCGTCAGATCTCACAGAGGTGCAGGGGAGATACGGCATCACATTCTAAAAAAAAGGTTGAAGCTCAGGAGGGGAAGGACCGTAGATCTGAGCCATGAGGGTCATCGGATTCACACGTGAAATCGTGTATTGGGGTTTCGTGGGTTGAAGTCCCGTGAATATAGCAGCAGGAGTCGCAATATCACGAAACACGATATCTTGACGGCTACATAAACAGTGTGGGGCCACAGGAGTTGGTGACGTGGACAGGTGGCACTTCATATCGGGTTTTTCGCAACGAGAAGTCCCAAAACATTGACATCAGGATTCGCGATCCCGCGAAGTCCGAAATCCCGACAGAGGTGACGGGACATTGAATAGTCAACTCGTGTGTGTGTCAGAGTTTCGACGTATCGGGGTTCGGGAGTCGGTAAAGCAAGTTGCGTGACATCGCGAGTGGTGAAATTGCTATAGAAGAAATCTTGATAGGAGAAGGGAAAGGTCAGTGTTGACTATTGTCGGGTTTCGGAGGTTCAAGAGACCGATGCTCGACCTTTGGATTCGAGAAGTCGCGAAGTTCGATCTCTCGATTGTAAAGAAGGGGGATCCTACGAGGATTGTTGTGGGTGCAGATTTGCCGATAGCGAAATAGGGGAACGTTAGATTTCTTCGGGCCACAATAAAGGAGAAGATCCTGTGAGCTAG
>SNQJ01S0001414.1:338255-353277 GCA_010110895.2 Picea sitchensis | reverse complement strand
CTCAATTGTAAAGAAGGGGGATCCTACGAGGATTGTTGTGGGTGCAGATTTGCCGATAGCGAAATAGAGGAACGTTAGATTTCTTCGGGCCACAATAAAGGAGAAGATCCTGTGAGCTAGTGTGCCTGCAGGCGCATGCTGCGTCATATGGCTTCAACCTTTTTAACAAAATGAGTGGATGCTCATTGAGGTGAACAAATGGAGGGAAGTGAAGAAGACAATGACTCTATCTATGGATATTTTTGAAGATTTAGAGACTGGAAGAAATGGAATATTTTCATTGAGTTATGCACATGATGTTGAAGAAGGTGATTCATTTGCATTATCAGATCGTTTTTTGGTCATGGCCAAGCCTCTATCAAAACATGTCTATAAAAAAAATGATAACAACCAAGGAAATGGAAACATCTTCAATGATCATGACAAAAAAAGGAGAGGACATACATATCAAATTCAAGATAGAAATGGATTAGGTTCAGGAAAATATCACGAGACAAGATCATGTATGAATGAATAAAGGGTGCAAGAACATGGCAATAAATCTTAGTAACTTATTCGAGACTATGGGGGCCTAAAATGCTATCGTTTATTCCTGTTGAAACACAAGAAAATTGTAGAAAACTAATAGAGGAAATTCCAGTGCACCAACATTACTAATCATATCTCTTTTGGATATACTTATTGATGCTATAATGTATGATGGATCCTTGGGTATAGTTTGCGCCCTAGTTGCAATCAAGGCTGTGAAAACTAGTGGAAAACTAGAAGAACTTCCTCGCCCATTAGAGTGGATTGTCAATTCAGGATGCACTTAGAGATATTGCTTTCGATGACATTATCAGGTTTATTTGAGAAACATATGGTATTATTCTTAATATATGGCTTTGGTTATTCTATGGGAATTCAATGTGTTTTCCATTATTATTATTATTTTCTTTATATATTTAATGGTTCAAGGAAATATTTTTTTATTTCCTTTCACTTTGTGGAATGACTTAAGCATCTTCACCTTTTAGGATCTACTATGTTTTTTTTTTTTTTTTTTTNTTAGAAAGGGAAATGAGCTCTACTTAGCTAAGCAAAGAGAAAAATAGTCTATTCACTTGGTTCCTATGCATTCATCATATGAGATATATTAGCATGAGACCGACACTCCTCTAAGGCAATTACACTTTTGATGCCAAGACTAAAAGATAATTACATGTAGCCAGTGGATGATGAGAGAATATTTATTGCACTATCATTCTTAAAGTCAAAGTTGAAGAACAAGCTTGATAAACAAGTTTGAAAAAAAATCATTACATAGTTTTTGCTAATAATGAACATGTTATGGAGAGTTTCATTTAACTAATAAATATGTATACTTATTGATTCTTGTATCACATGTCAAAAATAACTTTCTATATAATTCAAGTTCATTTATTTCTTCATTACTTTTCCACAACTCAATTTTGAGAGTCAATATGTAGTAGGATCCAAGTGACAAAAATCACATGTGCTACCCTTAATGGGATTAAAATGGGTGATAAGACTTTGATTGTGCATCGTGCTACTGCTAGGTATAGATATACATGATGGCATAATAACCCTTACTTAATCTACATCTCTTATTGTTTTTTCTTCATTATGGCAGTCTAACGAAGACTATGTCTTTTTTTAAGACCTGATATATGCCCAACTTTTATTACAAAGGTATGTGTCCCTTAAATTTTTTATAAGACAATAAAAATATAAGGAATAAAAGTGACCTCTCTTCCTTGGAAAAGGGGTCCTTTTTGGGTACAAATGGATGATTAGAGAGGAAGTCATGCATGGAATGTAACCTATCATTATTATTATAGTTTTGGAGTTATTGGAGGATAAAATTATGTGCATTGCTATTTAGGAACATCCTATGATGACCTTATTTAAAGGGTCATTTCATAATCAATGAATCAATAATAAAGAAACCATAATAGAAGTGGCAGAGCAAAGAATAATATCTCTTGAGCTTGACAAAAGTGGTGGTTAGGATAAACACATATGACCTTTGTGGTGAAATATCATAAAAATTGATAGAGGGATATGAAATAGTGTATAGTGAGAACCTTGACAAAGACAACCCTTGATGTTTGTAGTGTTGTCTAGAGGTAGGAAAAATTGTGTTTATTTTTCCAAATATGTAAAATGAGTATATTACAGTTTAATGAATACATTTTCCTATTATTATATATATTTTTATACTTTATCGAAAAATTCGCCAAGACTTTAAAAGGTTTTATAATTCATTGAAATATTCGCCAAGATTTTATAACTCAATGAAAGATTCACCAAGATTTTACAAGATTATATAATTTACTAAAATATTTGCCCAAAATATATATATACATATTATATCATTAATAAAATAGCCTTCAATTTTTCCTATGTATCATGGGGTTTCACCCATTTATTATACATATGAATTTAGGGGGGGTTCTTAAAATCACCCCTGTTCGACTCCTCCTGGATGGATCTTAACCCTTGATCTTCCTTCGGCTACTTCAAATTTATACGCTCCACCTTTGAACGCTTCAACTCTTCAAGACTTAGAAAATTTTCAAAGTGTTCCCTCTCGAAGCTTAGAACCACTATTCCTCCTGAGATTTGGTTTCGTTTCCTTCCCTAATTTGGAAGATTTCAAACGTTTCAAAGGCTACGAACTTCAAACTTTCTCCTATGATCCCTGTAACTTTGGGGTCTCATCTGGGCTTCTGAAAATGCTATCCCTCGTGAGATTTCATCAATGAAATTTGACCTTGGCCCTTCTGCATCTTTCAAAGGACTTCTTGGTGCTCTCCTGGCACATTCTGTGTTCGACCTTTTGAGCTTACAAACTTGACACAAATTCTCTTTGTGCTCACTCCCTGCACTCGACTAACCTTCAGATGGTTTTCTTTCAACACTTCGTCCAAGTGTTGGCCTGGTGCACTTCTTGCACAAGTGTTTCTACAGAGTATTCAACAACTATGTAAATGTTTTCTCCTCCGACACTTCTTCTTCTTATAGAAATCAAAACATAGTCCTCTTTGATCAAGGTTGTACTTGCTCGCTACCCTCCTGGCAGAGATCTACAAAATCCTCAATGATTCTATTTTCTTTTGTGCCTTCCTTTGCACAATCTCTTCTTGAGAGTGTTCAATAACTCTGAGGGTCCTCCCTTGAATTTATGATTCCTCTGTTTTGTCTCTCCCTTGCAGATGAAATCAAACACATACATCTACAACCTAAATTCATGAACATACACAGATACCTTTTATTCAAATACATAAACATACACAGGCAACTCATATGCAAGAAAAATTGCTTTCTCTTGTATTAATACAAATGTTTGTTTACAACTGTATAGAGAATCTCTGCAACAGAGTCTTGGCTCCTATCTACCTCCTATCTATTCTCTAATATAATCTAATGTAAAAAACCCCGATACAAAATATCTCTCTCTCTATTTTTACAAAAGAGGGCTCTCCGAGCTTATCATCTCCACCGCCTCAGTGCCATCACTGTTTTGTTAAGACACCTTAACCTATGACTCATTACATTGAACAAATATCCACACCCGACATGGATCTAGACCTTCTTATAGTCGGTCATTTCAATGAACTAATCCACTCCTGTTTAAGGGCATGGCTTTTGCGTTGTATCTCTCTTACACATTACATTTTTAGAATTTTATAATTCAAATTTTGAAAATGAGAGGGTCGATGCCTCTCCTTATCTCCAAATGCATGTAGATGTGTTGTTTTGTTGATGCATCCATTGAGGTGGAAATATACTCCTGCATCATGGCATATCAAGAAAGATGAGCCAAGAGGAGGATAACATAATCCTTAAGACGAAGGTGAGCCTTGCTCACCCGGTCCATGTTAGAGTGAGGAAGAAGATCATAGTAGATGTGTTCAGTGTCGATGAGGGGTTGAAATCCTTATACTAGCACATTGGTGAGGTTGAGACAATGGAGTGTATCAGAGAGAAGGGAGAAGTGTGGTGATGATGATCACATGAACATTACTGATGTGTTAGTGTTGATGACGCATACTTCACCAGTGAGGAAGATGGGCATCAGTGAATTTTAATGGAGGGGCACTGGCACACCATCCAATTTCAAAGGATGGTGGTTTATGTGTCAGTGAAGAAATCATTGGTTTGCCAATGTATAGTCAAAATAAAGGGTGTTCTTTCCAGTACGCTATGTATTGGCACGGGAAAAGGGAACTTGTTGAAGTGTGGATCGATGTGAAATGAGGAGGGAATGAAAATGGTAAAGAGGGGAGAGAGAGAGGAAAACTTCGATGAGGCCATTTGCATGAGAGAGAGAGAGAGTGTGGGGGTTCTAGTAGGAAAATTTCAAGGGGGGGGGGGATTTCTTGTCTTAGAGAGACATTAAGAAAAGAAGATTTGGTGGTTGTTTTGCACGTGCAATAGATGGTGAACTAATATGATTGGGGCAAAGAGCCCATATCGATTAATATGTCCAAGGGACAAATTCTATATTATGAACATTGAAATAATTAAGAAAATTAGTATTCACTAGCTACAATACAACATGGATGAAAACGATGAGGGGGATATGATTCCACAAGAGAGAGGGGTCCAAGGTGGATTTTATTCATGGGTATTAATCCAACCCACATATCTGAAATTGTTATAATTGTGTATAACCTTCTAATTGTTGTTCAGTGTTCTAAAAAAAATTCATTTAATTCATGTAAGAGGGTGGGTGTGAGGATTCACATCCTATAATTATTGGGGAGTATGGGGTTGGGGTACAATAAAAATTGGGAAGAGTGAGAAATCAACTAACTTGGGGAAAATAAAATTCGTAAGCATGTAACGTGTTTTCCTATTGAGGAAATGGCTCAAGAGCCTTGTAAAGGTTGTTGTGAGCACTCTTGAAGCAAATGATGTTGGAAAATTGGTTTGGATAGTTGGTTGTCATTGATGTCAACCCTAGGAGAGTGATATTGGAGATTGTTGTCAACCCTTAGAGATTGATGTCAACCCTTGGAGAGGTCTAGAGAAGTGGACGAGATCGTTGGATAGTTGACTAACATTTGTATGATTGAGATTGATGGTGAGTTGGTTGAGTACATTTGATGTAGTCTACATGTAACCCCAGAGGTATGGATTTGGTACCCTAAGTTAAATGTAGAATATGGACATGAATGACATTGTAAATATAGGAAGGATTGATGTAGACCGCCTACCCTCGGTCCGAGATCCGCTCAGGATCTTCACTACAAACACACCGAGGGTTAACCAAACCCTTTTTTCAAGCCACAAAGGACTTCGGGTTTCGGGGTTTCGTGATCCCTGATGTCGAGATTATCGACTCTTCCACTTGCCGAAACCCGAAATACCGAAACGCCAAAATCTCTGACTGCATCCTCCTCTGCTCCTGTATCGGGTTTCAAGGTTTTGGGAATTCCAGAGCAAGGAACCTCGATCTCTTGTCTCCTAAAGTGACAAATTTCTGAATCCCGACACGTTCATCAATCTTTGGCTCCTCAATAGGTTTTTCTCCTTTTTGGGGTTTCGAACTTCGCGATTTCGTGAATCCTGTCGTGAGGTTTCTTGACTCTCCAACCCCCGAACCCCGAAACAACCAACGGAATCTGACTTCGTCTGTTGATGAAAACTTGCCATCTGTCCTCTCAACTGTCCTCGGTCTCTAACGTGGATTCCTGTCACCTTTCCCAACTTTCAGAACTTGAGCTATCCTCTTGTCACTATTTCCTCCGTCCTTTCGAACTTTCAAACTCTGAAATATCGGCTATACAGAATCAACGGAAGACCATCACCCTCCTGATTCGACGACCCACGTGATTTTGGGGATTATCCACAAAGAATTTCGACCGTTAGATTCTTCCCTCAAGAACCTCTATGAAATGAACTAATGTCCCCTCGATGTGACCTTCCTTCTACAAAGCAACTTCACTTCACCTCCCTTTGAATACTTCAAAGCACTACCCCTTCTGAGCTTCTTTGATAAATTCAAGTCTTGAAAAAAAAGGTCTATGCTCGCACTCCTTGCGACAGACCTTCAAATACTTCTACGTATTTGATATCTCCACTCTGTGCACCTTCTGCAACAACCGTCTCTCTCTCTTTTCCACCTTAGTTAACAAATTTCTAAGGACTCATCTAGCCTGCGCACGCCTTGCATGACTCCTGTGCTTCGCTTGTACTTCTGCTGGAATCAGAACAATGGTATCCCTCCTGAGATTTCAGAGATGAACTCTGAACCTTTGTCAACGCACACCTTGCGGATGTTTCACTGCACTCCTTGCAGGAAATTCTCTCACTTAGGAAGAGAAACAATTGAAACTCATTCTCTCTCTCTCTTAGACTTCAAACATTCAACATGAAATAATACATACATAACATAGCATCACAACAAATGCATGACAGAGAGAATAAAACAATTGTAAGCAAACCATTCAACATGTATAAACATAAAACATCATAACACCATGAATCTGAATTAAAGCTTCATATATTAATTCAAAGCTCCTGTACATGAGTTCTTCTTCTCAACTCTCTGCTACAACTCTCTCTTCTCTTTCTCTATGCTAATGCTACAATGATCAAATAAATCCCATGATACAAAGACGAGGGTGTCTATATCCGTTTTTCCCTCCTGTTCTTCTAAACTATCTAATCTCTAATTCAAACCTACCTTCTTTCACTAACTATGCATAAATGCCTCTACATTCTACAGATGAGAGAGAATCACTCATGATCTGTTTACAATACGCAAGTATGCTTCCTTTTAACCATTACATTAATGCTTCAAAATTTTTTCCAAAAAGTGTAAAATGTATGTTGCACTTTCCAGCTGTCTTCTGCCTTCATGCTCGCTTGGCTGGCTGCTTGCGATGCTCCTGCATCATACTCTCTCGCTTGAAAATTTTCATGAACTATTGTTCATGAGATCTTGCATGGTCTGTCCATGCTGCTGAATTTCTGCTTCATCCTCCCAACTGACATCTTCAACTGGATGTCCCTTCCATTTGACCAAGTATTCAAAATACTCTTTCCTCTTGGTCTTCCTGCTAACCCTCTTATCAATTATACTTTCCATCTGTGGCTTTGCAGCTACAGGCATTTGTTTGGTCCACTGAACTCCTATTTATTCATTCTCTGCCCCTTATTCTTCATCCTTGTAAGGTTACAAATCTGAGATGTTGAATATCGGTGAAATTCCTATCCCATCGGGTAATTAGATCTCATATGCATTCGCCCCAAATTTATTTACGATCTTGCATGGTCCAATCTTCTTCATTTTCAGTTTGTTATATGTTCCCCTTAGGAACCTTTCTTTCCTCAGATGTGCAAGAATCATATCACCAAATTCAAACTGAAGTTCTCGCCTATATTGATCTTCTCTGTGCTTGTATTCTTGACTCGAATTCTGCAATCGTTCCTTAACTCGGCTGTGAAGCTCCTTCATTGCTTCTGCAAAGTCCTTTGCACTAGCACTTTTGAATTCAGTTTGTTCCATATCTTTTAATTCAGAAACTCCCCTTGGTTTCATTCCATATACAATTTGGAATGGACTCTGCCCTGTTCTTCTATTGATCGAATCATTATAAGCAAATTCTGCCTATGGCAGAATGTGATCCCATTGACTATGGTGTTCAGTCACTAGGCTCCTCAACAAATCTCCCAAGCTTCTATTTACAACTTCTGTCTGCCCATCCATCTTAGGATGATACGCTGAGCTAAAAGACAAACTTGTCCCCAACTTCTTCCATAAAGTCCTCCATAAATGTCCAACGAACTTCGTATCTTGATCTGAAACTATACTCCTTGGCAAGCCATGAAGTCTGACAACTTCCTTGAAAAATAGGTTCGCAATATGAGTTGCGTCGCTGGTTTTCTCGCATGGTATAAAATGTGCCATCTTTGAAAATCTGTCTACCACCACAAAGATTGAATCAAATCCTCTTTGTGTTCTCGACAGCCCTAATATAAAATCCATGCTCACTGCATCCCACAACCTCTCTGGTATGGGTAATGGCTGGTATAATCCTATGTTTTTCCTTTTCCCTTTTGTGAGATGACAAATTCTACATCTGTCCACAAATATTTTGACATTTTTCCTCATCCCTGGCCAAAAATATGATCCATTTAATTTCGAGAACGTTTTTTCATGACCGAAATGTCCGGCCAATCCTCCACTATGTTTTTCTTTCAGCAGATTCTCCCTCGTGGAGCATTTTGGAATACATAACTGATTACCCCTGAATAATAATCCATCTTGGATCATATATTCGGTCCATTGGCTTCTGTCCATGAGAATTGGATTCTCATACGCCTCATACGCTTCCCTAAAATCTGGGTCATCCTTGTACATTTATTTGAGGTTAATAAAACCCAAAGTTTTGACTCTGAATTCCTGCATCAACAAACATTTCCTATTCAAAGCATCACAACTTTGTTAGCAGTTCCAGAAATATGTTTAATTACAAAAGTAAAATTCTGCATGTATTCAACCCATTTTGCATGCTTTTGGTTCAATTTTTCCTGTTGAGTCACGAATTGCAAAGTGTGATTATCGTTGTACAAAACAAACTCTTTAGGGACCAAATAATGTCTCCATTTCTTTAGCGCTTGTATGATTGCATAGAATTCCTTGTCATATGTTGAATATTTAATCTTTGCTTCATTTAGTTTTTCACTGAAGTATGCGACCGACCTGTCATCTTGGCTCAAGACTGCTCCAATTGAAAATCCACTAGCATCACACTTGACCTGAAATGTCTTACTGAAATCTGGCAGCACCAGAATTGGCTGTTCAGTAATCTTTTTCTTCAGCAAGTTGAAACTCTTCTCTGCTTCCTCTATCCAGTGAAAAGATTTGTGTCTTTTCTTCACCGTGTCCATCATCGGTACGCTAATCCCACTAAAATTTCGGATGAATTTCCTGTAGAAACTAGCTAATCCATGGAAGCTTCGAACCTCAAATACACTCTTTGGTGATGGCCAATTCTTAATCGCCTCTACCTTATCCGGATCCATTTTCATCTCACTTGCAGAGATAACAAAACCCAAATAAGTGAGTTTTGTCCTCATAAATGTTGATTTCTTCATATTAATCAGTAACTTCTCTTGCTGTAATCTCCTCATCACTGTAGCTAAATGATTTAAATGCTCTGCTCCTGTCTCGCTGAAAATTAATATATCGTCAAGATATACAATGACGGATTTTCCTATGAAATCCTTCAAGACTTCATTCATCAATCTCATGAAAGTACTGGGCGCATTTGTTAATCCAAATGGCATACCAAGCCATTCATACAGCCCTTCACTCGTCTTGAATGTTGTCTTCCATTCATCACCTTCTCTCATACAAATTTGATGATATCCGCTTTTCAAATCAATCTTTGAAAAAAAATTTGCCCCACTCAAGCAATCCATCAAATCATCCATCCTTGGCAAAGGAAATCTATATCTGATGGTAATCTTGTTGATTGCCCTTGATTCTATACACATCCTCCAACCTCCATCTTTCTTTGGGTTGAGCACTGTTGGAACAACGCATGGACTCAAGCTCTCTCTAACCAACCCCCTTTGTCCATTAAATCCTAGACCTATCTCTTGACTTCTTCATTCTCTTGCGGCATCAACCTATATGCTGCTTTGTTTGGTAAACTAGCTCCAGGTATAAGATCGATGTGATGACTTATACTTCTAATCAGTGGCAATGAACAAGGTAGTTTGTCTACTACTATATCAACAAACTCTCCCAGCAAATTCTAGATTTCCTCTGGTAAATCAGCCACTCTTGTATTGGTTAAAACAATTCTAGGCTTCCTGACCACAGCAAATTGTGTGTCTTTCTTCTTTTTAACCTCCTTAAGAAGTTCCTTCCCACTCATGAGAAGTATAGTGTTTTTCACCTCTGATTTCAATTTTATCCTTAATCGGCAACAACATGTGAGTTCTCCCATTCTTCTCCAGGGTGTATGTGTTCTTTCTCCCATCATGAATCACATTCTTGTTATATTGCCATGGTCTACCCAACAATAGAGGACAAACATCCATGGGAATAACATCACACAGTATTTCATCCTTATATCCTCCTATTTTAAATTAAACTAAACATTGTTTAGTGACATTTACCTGATGTCCTTTTTGTATCCATGAAACTCTGTATGGGCTTGGATGTTCAATAGTCTCCAGCTCTATCTTTTCTACCATATCTGTAGATACGAGATTGTCTATGCTACCACTGCCCACTATAACCTTGCATACCCTATCTTTGGTCTTGCAAGCAGTCCGAAAAAGTCTGTTCATTTGGGCTGGGCTCTCTACCTCCTTCTCTGGTGTTAAGAGAAATTTTCTCATCATCAATGATCTTCTGCCCTCAGCATCTTCTGCCTCAAAATTTCATTCTTGTTCTTCGGCAATGTGAGTTTCACTTCCTTCTTTCTTTCTATCTGGACATTCATAGGGTTTATGTCCATTTTTTCCATAGGTAAAAAATTTCACTTCACCACCTCTGCCTCTTCCTCTTCCTCTGGTACGAGGAAAAGTATTTCTATCAGCATACTGTCCTCTCTGTGAGCTTCCTCCTTTCTCAATTTGGGTTTGAGGTTTCTTCCCCTCTTCTTTAGATTTCTGAGTTCTGTCTTGGGCAATTGTTTTGCCTCTGGATTGACTTCTGCCTCGACCTCTTTGACCTTGCTTTTGGCTCAGCTTCTCTTCAGCTTTCAGAGCCATCTAATAAGCATCCTCTACATTCCGAAGGGTCATCATGCTCATCTCGTCCTGTATGTCATATCACAAACCATTCATGTACCTGGCAACCTTTTCATCATCACTTTCCCGATGACCTGCTCTGATGTTTATCTTGTAGAACTCTTCAGTGTATTCTTTCACTAACATCATCTTCTGTCTCAAATTATGCATCCTCTGAAACAAAGTAATTTGATAATCCTTGGGTATGAATTTGGCTTTCATCTTCGCAACCATTCTATCCCAACTCTTGATTTTCTGCTTGCCTTTGCAACGTCTGTCAGCCTGCATTTCATCCCACCATAATGTTGCATGCCCTTTAAGTCTTGTGGCATCGTGCTTGACCTTCTTGTCTTCCTCGACATCCTCATAGTCAAAATATTTATCTAGAGCTCTAATCTAATCTAGAAGCTCTTCAACATCCAGGTTTCCCTCATACATGGGAATCTCCATTTTTTCCCTGGCACCTATCCCTACAACAAACCTGAATAGACGTTCATCTGCAGCATCCTCGACTGCTACTTCTTCTCCTTCATGTCCAGCTTCATTTTCACTTTCAGCCTCGCTGATATATCCAACATCGACTGTATGCCTCTGTGCTATCTCCATGGCATCAAGCCTGACACGTAGTTCACACATTTCTCTTTCCACTACTAGATCAGGGATTGGCCTGTCTCTTCTTCTCAGCGGCATGGATGATAAATTTATCTTTTCTCTGCTACAGAAAGAAAATAATTTTTTTTGTGCTCTGATACCACAATTGATGTAGACCCCCTGCCCTCGGGCTGAGATCCGCTCAGGATATTCACTACAACCACACCGAGGGTTAACCAACCCATTTTTTCAAGCCACAAAGGACTTCAGGTTTCGGTGTTTCACGATCCTTGATGTCGAGATTCTCAACTCTTCCACTTGCTGAAACTTGAAATGCCGAAACGCTGAAATATCTGACCGCATCCTCCTCTGCTCTTGTATCGGGTTTCGGGGTTTCAGGAATTCCAGATCAAGGAACCCCGATCTCTTGTCTCCTAAAGTGAAAAATTTCCAAATCTTGACACGTTCATCAATCTTTGGCTCCTTAATGGGTTTTTTGCCTTTTCGGGGTTTCGAACTTCGTGATTTCATGAATCCTGTCATGAGGTTTCATGACTCTCCAACACTTGAACCCCAAAAAAGTCAATGGAATCTGACTTCGATTGTTGATGAAAACTCACCACCTATCCTCTCAACTATCCTCGGTCTCTGACGTGGATTCCTGTCACCTGTAACCTTTCCCAGCTTTCAGAACTTGAGCTATCCTCCTGTCGCTATTTCCTCTGTCCTTTCGAAGTTCTTAACTCTGAAATAGAGGCTATACAGAATCAACAAATGACCATCACCCTCTTGATCCTATGGCCCACGTGATTTCGGGGATTCTCCACAGAGAATTTCGACCGTTCGATTCTTCCCTCAAGAACCTCTGCGAAATGAACTAATGTCCCCTCGCCGTGACCTTCCTTCTGCAAAGCAACTTCAGTTCGCCTCCCTTTGAATACTTCAAAGAACTACCCCTTCTGAGCTTCTCTGATAAATTCAAGTATAAAAACAAAAGGCCTATGCTCGCACTCCTTGCGACAGACATTCAAATACTTCTGCGTATTTGAACTCTCGACTATGTGCACCTTCTGCAACAACAGTCTCTCTCTCTTTTCCACCTTAGTTAACAAATTTCTAAGGACTCATATAGCCCGTGCACATGTTGCATTGCTCCTGTGCTTCGCTTGTACTTCTGTTGGAGTGAGAACAATGGTATCCCTCCTGAGCTTTCAGAGATGAACTCTGAACCTTCGTCAATGCACACCTTGCGGACATTTCACTGCACTCCTTGTAGGAAATTCTCTCACTCAGGAAGAGAAACAATTGAAACTCATTCTCTCTCTCTCTTATACTTCAAACATTCAACATGAAATCATACATACACAACATAGAATCACAACAAATGCATGACAGAGAGAATAAAACAACTGTAAGCAGACCATTCAACATGTACAAACAAAAAACATCATAACACCATGAATTTGAATTAAAGCTTCATATATTAATTCAAAGCTCCTGTACATGAGTTCTTCTTCTCAACTCTCTGCTACAACTCTCTCTTCTATTGCTCTATGCTAATGCTACAATGATCTAATAAATCCCATGATACAAAGACGAGGGTGTCTATATCCATTTTTCCCTCCTGTTCTTCTAAACTGTCTAATCTCTAATTCAAACCTACCTACTTTCATTAACTATGCATAAATGCCTCTACATTCTATAGATGAGAGTGATTCACTCATAATCTGTTTACAATATGAAAGTATGCTTCCTTTTAACCATTACAATAATGTTTCAAAAACATTTCCAAAACATGTAAAATGTATGTTGCACTTTCCAGCTATCTTCTGCCTTCATGCTCGCTTGGTCGGTTGCTTGTGATTCTCCTGCATCAAAGATCCTCATAGATGAATAGTACTCGTCATTATGTTTCTGGTGATATGTGGAACGCTAAGTGGTTCCCCACGGTTAGGGAGATATGTCCTTGTAAAGTTGGAAGCCTCGAAGAGTGGACAAGAAGCCCCTAGTTGGTTACAAGTCTTGGTCAAAGGGTAAAGTGGTTGTAACAAGAAACCCTTAAAATAAGGAAAGAGGTTACCTAACATTAATATAAATACACCTCAAGAGTCTCTCATTTGCACACACACTTACATTGAATATCTATCTTGTGAATGTTATGGTTTATATTTAGATTGACAAATCTATTAGTGAATTTAAGATTGAATCTCATGTATCAAGTTTGAGGCGACAAAATTATGAAAGGACGAAAGTTTTAGAGTTGTAGAAAACTAGAAACCCTAGTTTTATGAAGTTATACCCGGGCTGCATAAGGACATGTCATGTTCATACACAAGCTGTGGACAAACAAGTTGTGTACATACGTAGGTTTCAGGAGGGCAGGTCGCGTATTTGAGGAAAATGTTTGAAAAAGAATGTAAAGATGAGTTGCAACAAGGTTTTACTGTACAACATAGTTGATACATGGTTTGAGATGGCATGCTTCATGTTTTCATGAGTGTAGGTATGTCTTTTCTGTATTTTTTTAGGCTTGTATCTTGGATGGTATGGCACATGATTAAGGCATGTCTTGGAGACCCTTGATGGTACATGATTTCATATGGTTAAGGTAACATTGTTACATGCTTGAAACATACTCTTGTTAATTGGTATATGGTTGTTATGGTTCATTGTTAGAGGCACATCTTTGTGATATTGGTATATACACGAGGCTTATCTTATGGTACATGGCATGATTGAGAGTGATATGGTGGTATATGGTTGAGGCACATTTCATAGTATATGGTATATGGTATGGTACAGGTGTTGATGTACATGGTTGATACATGGTGTGGTACATGATTGATAGCTGGTATACATGGTTGATGGTTGAAGAATATGGTACTGGTTGAGGTGCATGGTTGATGCATGGTTTGGTACAGGTTGAGGTGCATGGTTGATGTACGGTTTGGTATAGGTTTTGGTGCATGGTTGATGCACTTGGTACAAGTTGTGGCACAGGTTGATGCATGGTGCATGGTACAGGTTGGTACTTGGTTGAGATACATATCTTCTAATGGTATGTTGGTGATCTTGGTACATGCTTGGTAGAGGCATGTTTTTATCATGTTGGACATCTAGTTGAGAGGTGTCCTTGGTATATGATCTGGGTGAGAGGATCTGGTTGAGTATCAGTGATAGTGACAGTGAAAGTAATAGTGGTAGTGATAGTGGCAATTATTGTGGTAGTGAAAATTTGTCTACACTTATATTTCAAGGCGGTAGGATGGGGAAAGGAAAGTGGGTTGTAGCCTCCTTCCAATTGGTTCTAGATAATCAGGGAGTTGGAGCTTCCTTCAGGTTGGAGTATGAAAATTAAGGGGTTGTATTGTCTTTCAAGTTGGTGCCATAAAATTCAGGGATTTGTAGCTTCCTTTAGGTTGGATCCTGGAAATAGGGGTTTGTAGCTTCCTTCCAGTTGCAACTGGAGAATTTGAAAGTTGGTGCTCCCTATGAATGCATTCTTTGTTAAGAACCAAACATATATATAGCATAGAAAAACCTCATGAAAAGTACTCAACGCCTTGAAAAAGAGATAATTTCAGATAATAAGCCTCTTCGAGGGGGCAAGCTCCTTTTACCCCACTTAAATGTTCAAGTACAAGATGATTCAAAATGAAAATGTCTC
>SNQJ01S0001414.1:298920-338245 GCA_010110895.2 Picea sitchensis | reverse complement strand
TCTTTTTCTTTGCATTAATAAACTGCTCCAAGTGGTCGGGTTGGCTGGGGCCGTGGATGTTTCCCCGTAGGGGTTTTACCACGTGAAAACATCGGTGTGTTAATATTTGATCTGGTTATGTGAGTGGTTACTGAAGGTGTTCGTTCTCTGTTGGAATACCTGTGTTGTCGAACATCAACATTGTGGACAATTGAGTAGCATGGTTATGAAAAGTTTGTGACATATGGAAAAATATAGATTTGTGAGATTCTTAGTAGGTACATGAAACATGGGTTAGATGCATAACAATATATTTACAATTTGAATCAGTGGAATTGATTATTCACAGAAAGGAAAAACAACGAAAGGAACAACAAAAAAAGGAAAGAGAAACTGTCAACAGAAGCTATATCATCAGAAGGAAATCATCGAACAATATGGTCAAATGAACATGAGAAGTAAATGAAGTAATAAAATTTTGAATGATTTTTATATATGTCAGTGAAATTCAATAGGAATAACCAATTGACAATAAAAAACATTGGAAGAGAGGAAAGAAAACATACACAGTTAGCCATACATTGATCTTATAGAAAATTCAAGGGAAGAAAAATCATCAGAGAGAGAGATCCAAAAAGGAATATTTGTAGCATACAGACATGGAGAAATACCCACAGGGGGAGCTATTTTGTTTTCCCATGATGGGTTAGAATATGTATAGTATCAGGAGGAGACATATCGACATGGGGAGTTAACCTTTGGTCAAAGATTAAGATAAAGAACATAGGCATAAATATAGGGGGAGAAGCCCCAAGGAGAGATACCCTTTTCCATTGATGTCAAAGGGGGAAAGATATAAAAATTGATGAGGAGCGATGATCACAGCAGGAGCATGAGAATGAGTGTTTTCATGTCTAAGTGTTTCCATCAATGTTGGTGTTGTCATCAATGGCAACGGGGTATATTGTTGGACAACTGGTTATAATTGATGTTAACCCTAGGACAGTGATATTAGATATTCAATGTTTCCATCAATGCCAAAGGGGGAGATTATTAGACATTTGGTTTGGATAGTTGGTTCTGATTGATGTTAACCCTAGGCGAGTGATATTGGAGATCATTGTCAACACTTAGAGATTGATGTCAGCCCTTGGAGAGGTACAAAGATGTGGATGAGATCGTTGAAAATTTGATTGAAATTTGTATGATCGAGATTGATAGTGAGTTAATTGAGTAAATTTGATGTAAGTTACATGTAGCTCTGGAGGTATGGATTTGGTACCCAAAGTTGAATGAGAAATATGGAAATGAAGGATAGTGTAAATGCAAGAGAGACCCTCATACATGGATAATACTCATCGTTTCGTTTCCGATGATATGTTGAATGCCAAGTGGTTCCTCGTGGTTAGGGAGATATGTCCTTGTAAAGTTGGAAGCCCCGAAAAGTGTAAAAGAATCCCCTAGTTGGTTACAAGTCTTGGTCAAAGGTTAAAGAGGTTGTAACAAGAAACCCTTAAAATAGGGAAAGAGGTTATGTAACATTAGTATAAATACACCTAAAATAGTCTCTCATTTGAACACACACTTACATTGAATATCTGTATTGTGAATGCTATGGTTTATATTTATATTGGAAAATATATTAGTGAATCTAAGGTTGAATCTGACGTTTCAAGTCTAAGGTGACGAAAGTCTGAAAGGTTGAAAGTTTTGGAGTTGTAGAAAAATGGAAACCCTAGTTTTCTAAGGTTATACATAGACTGCATAAGGACATGTCACATACATACACAAGATCCAGAAGGATAGGTTGCATACATATGCATGCTGCAGGAGGAAAGGTCGTGTATCTGAGGAAAAGGTTTGAAAAAGAATGTATCGATGAGTTGCAACAAGGTTTGATGGTACAACACAGTTGATATATGGTATGAGATGGTATGATTTAGGTTTTCATGAGTAAATGTGTGTCTTTTATGTATGTGTTTGAGGCTTGTATCTTGGATGGTATGGCACATGCTTAAGGCATGTCTTGGAGGCCCTTGATGGTACATGATTGCATATGGTTAAGGTAACATTGTTACATGCTTGATACATACTCTTGGTACTTGGTATATGGTTGTTATGGTTCATTATTAGAGGCACATCTTTGTGATATTGGTATATACATGAGGCTTATCTTATGGTACATGGAATGATTGAGAGTGATATGGTATATGGTTGAGGAAAATTTAATGATATATGGTATATGGTACATGGTACATGGTATGCTATAGGTGTTGATATACATTGTTGATCTACATGGTTGATACATGGTATGGTACATGATTGGTACTAGGTATACATGGTTGGTGGTTGAGGCATATGGTATAGGTTGAGGTGAATGGTTGATGCATGGTTTGGTACAGGTGTTGTTGCATGGTTGATTCACTTGGTACAAGTTGTGGTAGAATTTGATGCATGGTGTATGGTACAGGTTGGTACTTGGTTGAGACAGATATCTTGTGATGGTATGTTGGTGATATTGGTACATTCTTGGTAGAGGCATGTGTTTGTGATGTTAGACATATAGTTGAGAGGTGTATTTGGTATTTGATCAAGGTGAGAGGATATAGTTGAGTATCAGTGACAATGACAGTGGGAGTGGCAGTGACAGTGAAAGTTACAATGAAAGTGAGAGTGACATTGGCAGTGACAGTGGAAGTGATTGTGGTAGTGATAGTTGGTCTACACATATATTTCAGGGTGGAAGGACAGGGCAATGAAAGGGTGTTGTAGCATGATTCCAGTTGGTGCCATAGAATCAAGGAGTTGGAGATTCCTTTAGGTTGGAGCCTAAGAATCAGGGGGTTCTAGCCTCCTTCTGGTGTGAGCCAAAGAATTCAGGGATTTGTAGCTTCCTTTAGGTTGGAGCCTTTAAATAGGGGGTTTTAGACTCCTTCTAGTTGCAGCTGGAGAATTTGGAATTTGGTGCTTCCTATGAATGAATTCTTGATATATATAAGAAGAATTACATGGTTTTCTCCCATTTGGGTTTAGACATAAATACTAGTGTACTTTGTATTTGCTATGATGTTGTTGATGTGATGCTACTTATGATTATGTTTTCATGATATATTGAATGAAATCATAGATGATACATTGATGATAAACTGTTGAACATTGTTGATAAAGTGAAAGAATACATGTTTTGGTTAAAAGTGGTATAAATTTCTCATACTGATTCACCCCCCCTCTCATTGTTCCATCAATTGGTATCATAGTAGGTTCCTTGAAGGAAACAATTTAACCACTGGAAGGTAGATCATGGAATACAATATGAATGGTGTACCAATTTTCAATGGTTAGAATGGTCTGGACTATGAGATATGGAGCCGAAGAATGAAAACATGTTTGCAGGAACATGGATATGATATCTGGTATTCAATTGTTACAAGATATAATGGTTCAAAGAAAACAAAGACTACATCCAAGAAGAAATTGAAGAAGAACAACAAAATAACAATGGATTTCATCATGGAAGGATTACCTGATTCAACAAAGGACAAAGAAGGAAAATGTTCATTAGCTAAAAAACTCTGGGATAAGCTACACAATATCTATTCTTTTCTTGTCACAGAGTTGGATAATTCCAAATATGACACAGATGACAACTCAGATGATGAATAATCCTACAAAGGTGATTAATTTTTCTTTAATTGTGAAGAGCGTGGACATCTTGAAATTGAATGCCCTTATTTGAAGATTGAATGTAATGAAATATAAATGCCCAATGAAATAGAAGACAATCTTGAGATTGAAAAGAAAAAGAATCATAAAGAATATTTCAGTCAACAATAAAGAGAACTTGAAGATTATATAATCACATTGAATATCCAACTTGAAGAAGTAAAGTGAATAGAAGAAGTCGTGAAGAACTAGATGTTGAAAAAAGAATAATCTAAGAATGCCAATGCCAGAGAAGTCAAGCAGACAATCATGATGTTAAAAGGTCAGCTAGAAGATGCCAAGAGGACTGAAGAAACTCTCAAGGATTATAAGCAATGTTTGGAAATAAAAATAATAGCACAAAAGGAAGAAGAAGAAAAGAGAGAGAAGATATTGATAGATCATCTTAAGGAAGGAACTGACAACTTAAATCATCTTGGAGCATAATTTGGTAAAGAAGAGAGAAGACTTGAAAAGGAAACAATCTCCTTGAAAATCCAAATTGAAGAAGAAAATAGGATGGAAGAATTCATGAAGATTCATATGATGAAGAAATAATAAGACATTGAGAATCTTGAAGAAGAAGTTGACACACTGAGATTCAAAGTCGTCAAGCTCAACATGAATATTGAAGAGAGAGAAACATCGACATTGTCTGTAGAGAATGTTGAAGAGTATCCCTCCAGGTTGCTGGAAAAGAAGAATGAAGAAAAGAGTAAGAATTATGAAGAAGTACTCAAAGGAAGGGATCATGATTAGCCAAGGAAGGAGTTCAGAAGGAATACACCACAAATAAGAATATTCCCTCCCAGGTATGCAAATTTATTTTATGGTCATTGTTTTTATTGTACTAACATTGGACATAAGGTTGCATATTGCAGGGATTATGAAAGAAATGTTCAAACATGAAAAGTTTTTGTGGCCCTGCATGACATTAAATGTTACAAGTGCCATAATTATGGACACATAGATCGTGATTGTAGAAGCATGATGGATATTTCCTTGAGAAATAACATTGGTATCAGATATAGGAAGCTTTGGAAAAGAAAAAAAGTACATGCAAAGGAAGATCATATGAATAAAGAACGCCCATAAGTCATACTCTCATGATTGGAAATAGTACTAGATGAAGACAAATATACAGGGGAAAATAAAGATTTCAGATATAGGAAGGTTTGGAGAATAAATGAAAAACAAGAAGAATAAGTGAATAAAGACTAGGTCTTAGAGATTACAGGATTTGCAGTAGTAAGAGAAAGAAAAGAAGAGAAGGTGAATAAAGAACATGTTCAAGAGATTGTACTTTCAGGAATTGTAGTGAAAGATCAATCCATAGGAAGAAAAGAAGAAGTTAGAGTTCAGAAAGATGATGAGTCTATAGAAGAAGAGTAAGATTACTCTGCATTAGAACAACTATTTTTCCGAGCCATCCAACTTGGAGACTCCCAACAAATATGTATGTTGAATAGGGGGGTCCATGCAATAGACACTACAGATCATAGAACCATATTTCAAGAAATATGAAGTCTTTGCAGAGACATATTTAGAGCAGCCATATAACATAAGTATAGAGTAATAGATTGATTGGTTGAAAGGTTGTGTTCCCACACATGTATTAGTTGGAAGGAAGAAGTTTGTGATTATATTGCATGTATGTATTCAAGTAGAGATATATTCAGTATAGGTTATTACAGACATGAAACATTTGATGAGAATATAGATCATATTAGTGGAGATATTTGATTCTATTTGATCAACATGAGGATGTGATGATGAGTTGTAGTATATTCAAGAGAAGTCTGCAGAATGGTATAGTGACAGATGGGTCAACATTGTGGGAAGTTGAGTAGCAGGTTTATGAAAATATTATGACATATGGACATAGATGGAATCTTTAGATTCTTAACAGGTACAAGAAACACGAGTCAGATGCATAGTAACATATTTACAATTTGAATTAGGGGAATTGGTTATTCACAGAAAGGAAAAATAGTTAAAGGCACAATAGAATAGGGAAAGAGAAACTGTCAGTAGAATCTATATCATCATAAGGAAATCATTGAGCAATATGTTAAAGTTAACATGGAAAGTAAATGAAGAAATCAAATTTTGAATGTTTTTTATATGTCAGTGAAATTCAAGAAGAAGCACCAATGGACAACAACACTGGAAGAGAGGAAAGAAAACATACACAAGTATCCCTACATTGATCTTATGGTAAAAAAATAGTTTTACCATGGAGAATTCTATTTATGAGAAATGTAATATTCTAGAAAACAATTTAAGAAAATAAATTACATAAATTTATAAATGTAAATGTGAAATTCCATGTATTATGAACACAATTGAATGAATGGTAAAGTATAGTAACTACTGGTAAATTCTCAAATTTACCATTTAAATGACTTAATATTTGAACAACAAGAATTAGAAATTCACATATTAAATCTATGAATTCCTATCTAGTGTGTGAGTAATGGAGGTTTGGAACTTATTTCCTTTTTTGTAAAGGATTTAATTGTGCTAAGTTTTCTCATTTTCACAAGTCACGCTCTGCACATGTTTCCTTGCACTCTTGAAGGATTTTTTTATTTTATTTCTAAAGGTTTAAAGTATGGAGGAATTGCAATTTTTCCTTTTCTTTTATGGTATAAAATTAATTGCAAAAAATGGATCCTTTCGAAGCTTGTCTTATGTCGTTAATGTTAAATATTATAATCATTAAAAAAATTATACCATGCCTCTTTCAGAGATATGGCTTGAGTGTGGTAAGTATTATAAAATTAAACGTCAAATCCAATCCTTTCAAAGTACAACCTTTGGAGTGAAGGGGAGGACACATTTGAATGAAGTCTGAGGGCGTCAAAGTAATGAGAGAAGAGTGAACATTCAGAGTCTTAAATCCTAGGTAATATAGGGTCCCACATTTATTTAATAATACTAAACAATATTGTCTCATGATCGGAGGTTAGAGTAATGAGAGGAGCACATGCATTTCTAGTGCGAAGACCTCGGACAATGGCCTGAATTGACATAATATTTAATATATGTAATAAATGAATGCATGTTTCAAAACCTTGTTGGAGTCGACCATTTCAGATTTGACTCTAGAGAGTTTAGAGTACAACTCTGAAGGGTTCACAATACCACTCTGAATATTTTTTAGTATGATGGTTCACACATTATAAGATTATAAAATATAATAGTGCACGTGAAGGAGGTTGGAATTACTTGTAATAATATATAATATTAAATACATTTTAATTCTTCTTCCTCCTTCCTCCCTATATATATATATATATATATATATATATATATATATATATATATATATATATATATATATATATATATATATATATATATATATATATATATATATATATATAACATGGAGATTATGTAGCAAAGTTATAAGCCGAGTTCTTTGATTTATATGTTGATAAAGGTTAATAAACCTAAGTATATTATAGTTTAATTAATCACATTATAACATAATGTAATTATGTTATAATATAATTAATTAACTTATAATATAATCATTACAAGGGTGGTGTTTAATTGAATTATAATGCCATTTAAAAATGTTTTTATGGGGGTAAATAATTAGTGAATACTAATTATCCCTAATGAGGTTTAAATAATTAGTGAATACTAATTATCCCTAATGAGGTTTAAATAATTAGTGAATACTAATTATCCCTAATGAGGTTTAAATAATTAAATCCCAAGGAGTGGTATTTTAAAAATTATTGATTAAGTAACTTAATCAGTTTATAGGAAAAAGGAAAAATGCCAATCTTTGGTCGAGCGAGCCCTTGTACCCTATGGTGATGTGGAACTTCATGGTGGGTCCATGTGTTGAGTGGATATTAAGCCACATGTCAAGTTAGGAGACAAGTACAAAATGACAACAACGACCAAGGTGGCAAGCGAGGTCAATATTAGTCGTAGATCCCTGCAGGTCCCACATAAGATAAGTGTAGTTGAAATGGGTGAAGGGTAGCTAAACGTCGTGTGCATTTGTGACTCTGAAGTAATCAAGGCCAATGGATATGTAGGTTAAATACATCGGAGTATGTGAGGTCACAAAGAGTTTTTCGGAGTGGTTCAAGTGCCTGAAAAGAAGGATGTACACAATGAAAACAACGACCAAGGTAGAAAGCGAGGTCAATATTAGTCATAGATCCATGCAAGTCCCACATAAGCTAAGTGTAGTTGAAATGGGTGAAGGGTTGTTAAACATTGTGTGCATTTGCAACTCTGAATTAATCATGGCCAATGGATATGTAGGTTAAATACATCGGAGTATGTGAGGTCAGAGAGAGTTTTACGGAGTGGTTCAAGTGCTTGAAAAGAAGGAGCTTCGACAAAGATACTCTAAGAGGTGATAACAATCATTGATTGCTAAACTTTGAGTACTATTAGATCTATGAGAGGGAGTCATTGATTCATAGGGCCCGATGGGCCAGCTAACAGGAACCATTCCAATGCTACATCAGAAGGAACAAGTAATAGGAATCCACGTGGAAGTTAGCAACTTTGGACTGATGAGGATCTAAGGAACTTTAGAAGGAAATAACTTATGATATAGAGCTCAGTTATGAACATAGTTACAATTGTTGGAAATTTATTGACAAGAAGAAGACGGGGGTAGCCTCTAGAATAGGCTTTGATATGATTAATAAAAGGAAAAAATTTAATACCCCATCCCTTAAAAAGGTACTTAGGGTTTTTTTTTTATTAATTGGGTTGGTTTTCATTGATGTCAACCCTTGAAGAAAGTCCAATAGCGAATTTCGGTAGCACAAAGTTTTGGATAATTGACTCAATTTTGTTTGATGGATAATGGTATGAGTTTTAATATATTTTCAGGTAAGACTATTATAGATGGATATTACGTGTCATTCCATTTCTGGTGGTATGTGGAACGCGACATAACTCCTCACGGTTAGAGAGTTATGTCCATGTGAAGTTGGAGAACCCTCATGAGTCATCTAGAAGCCCCAAAAGGTCAAAGTAGTCAAAGTGGTTGCAAAGAAGAATTTATTTAAATAATAAAGTGAAGTAAAGAGTGTATTATCATTCAAACTGGATACGAATTTTTTTATTTAAATAATAAAGTTAATGGAGAAATTACTAAGTGGACAAGTGGTTAGAAGTGGGTTAGCCCTAAAATAAGGAAAGTGGGTTAAGATGGTTAGAAGATAATATAAATAATAAAATGAAGTGATGGGTGTACTATAAGTCAAAGTGGATACATTAGAAATTATTTAAATAAGAAAGTTAATGGAGAAATTACTAAGTGGACAAGTGGTTAGAAGTGGGTTAGCCCTAAAGTAAGAAAAGTGGGTTAAGATGGTTGGAAGGTAACCCCTTGAGGAAGCTACATGAAAGTATAAATAAGAGGCAATGATCTCTCATTTTTAATCACACTTCAGAATATTGAATATCTACAAGTGACTAAGGTAACCAAAGGATATCTAAGTCGAATTGTAGAGGGAAGGTGAAGTAAAGAAGGCCGAAATTCAAGACTATATTTTGTGTGCAATGTTAAGATCCATACACCAAATATTTTGTGCGGGCAATTCTCTACAAGTTCTCTCTCTAGAATAAGCCAAAATTCAAAAGGTATGCCATTTTTTCTATAAATCCTTTTTTGAGAGGTTCCAAGTAGTGAAACCTGAAGAAACTGAATTAAAGACATTGAAGAACATTGTGTACTATTTTCATATCTTTATTCATTACATGTACATAGTTATGATTATTCCAAGTTAGGGTTGTTGACTAATCCAAAATTAGTCATGTGAGACTAAAGTAAAGTTTGATGAAAATGATAGTCTCTTGTTATTAAAGTTAAGGAAGGTTTGCAGGTATGTGATCATATACACCAGGTCTATTACAGAGTTACAAATCAGATTTGGATGATGAAATTGATGAGGGATTAAGGTTGAGGTACAGGTTGGTGCATGGTTTATGCACTTGTTTATGGTATGACCTGATTATAGGTTGTTTGGTACAGGTTGGTTCATGGTTGATGCACTTGTTTATGGTACAAGTTGATTACAGGTTGATTGGTACAGTTTTACAATAGTATATCTCATAGTGGTAGTGTGACAATGGTTTCATCATTCTACTTCTATGCCAGGGGGGTTGGACGGGGAAAGGACATGTGGTTGTAGCCACCTTCCAGTTGTAGCTGGAGAACCTAAGGGGTTGTAGCCTCCTTCTAGTTGTAGCTATAGAATTTGGGAGTTGGAGATTCCCTCAGGTTGTATCCTGAGAAACTAGGTGGTTGTAGCCTCCTTCTAGTTGTAGCCATAGAATTGGGGAGTTGGAGCTTCCTTCAGTTTGTAGCCTAAGAAACTAGGGGGTTGGAGCCTCCTTCCATTTGTAGCTGGAAAAAAAAGGAAGTTAGTGCTTCCAATGAATGTAATTCTTAAAGACATATAAGAAAAAACAATCCATGGTTTTCTCCCGCTTTGGGTTTCCATGTAAAAACACTGGTGTACTATGTATGCGTATGATTTCTCATTTGTTCATTGTTTATTTACTCTACAATTATTGGATGATAATGATACATTGATATAACACTTGAATTATATGGTTAAAAGGGATTAAATTGCTCTATTACTGATTCACCCCCCCTCTTAGTAATCCAACAATTGGTATCAAAGCAGGTTCCTTCAAGAAACAACTTAAGCACTAGAATAAGATCATGGATTATTCTAAGAATGGAGTAACACTGTTCAATGGTCATAATGGTTTAAAGTATGAGATTTGGAGTGGAACGACGAAAGTGTTTTTATAGCAACAAGGGTATTATATTTGGCTATCAGTCGTTATAGGATATGATAGTTCAAAAAGGGAAAAGACTGCATCCAAGAAGGAATTGAAGAAGAATAACAAAATAACAATGGATTTCATCTGAAAGGATTACCTAATCCAATAAGAGAAAAGGTTGGTAAATGTTCATCAACCAAAGAACTTTGGGATAAGTTACATGATATATAGTCTTCACCCATCGCAGATTAAAAAAATGCCAAAGAAGATGAAGGTACATATCAAGAAGAAATATGTTCACTATGTCAAACAGATTTAGAAGATGAAGAGTACATAATCACCAGAGGTATGTTTTTTTTCTTTAATTGTGAAAAACACATACATCTTGAAATAGAATGCCATGAAGGAAATGAGACAAAAAAACTATTTGAAGAGGAAGACAATTATGAAGCAAAATTGATTAGTGCTTTAGATGAACTAAGAGAAGAAAACAAGTCACTCAAGAAAGAATTGATGAAAAAAAAGGAAAGTGTTCACATTTTTTAAGAAGCCCAAAATGTCATCGAGAACTTAAGAACTTAGCTAGAAGAAGCCAGAAATATCGAAGAAAATATCGAATATCAAAAGTAGTATTTGGAAGCCAACATAGAAGCATAGAAGGAAGAAGCAGAAATGAGAGAGAATATATTGACAAATAATCTTAAGGAAATATCTAAGGATTTACACCAGCTTGAGGTAGAGTTTGGTCAAGAAGAGAAAAGACTTGAGAATAAATAATCACATTAAAAATTCAGCTTGAAGAAGCAAAAAGAACAAAAGAAGTCATGAAGTATCAGATAATGAAGAAAGAAGAAGAGGTTGAGAAGCTTGAAGAAGAAGTTATCACATTGAGAATTAAAATCGTCAAGATCAACAAGAACGTTGAAGATACATAAACATCCACATCAGTTATAAAGAATGAAGAGCAACACTAGGTTTCTAGAAAAGAAGAATGAAGAAAATAGAAAGAGTTATGTAGAAGTACTCAACGGAAGGAATCATGGTCAACCAGAATCTAAGAAAACTATTGAAGATATATCTTCAAGAAGACCATCCATGTTCAAGCCACAAAGAAGCTTCAATCATGATCATGATTAGTCAAGGCATAAATTCAGAAGGATTACACCACAAAGAAGATCATTCACACCCAGGTATGCAATTTTCTTTTATGTTCATTGTTTTTATTGTACTAGTTTTGGACATAAGGTTGCAAATTTGATGGATTATAAAAGAAATGTTCAAGAAAGAAGTTCCTATGTGGCCCCACGTAACATTGAATGTTACAAATGTCATAACTATGGACACATAGCTAGTGATTGTAGAAGCATGATCGATACTTCCATGAAAGAGAACATTGATATCATATATAAAAAAGTATGGATAATAAAACAAAAAAGAACAGGTGAGCAAAGACCAATTCCCATAGATCACAAGATTGACAATAAAACAAGATGAAGAAAATTCTATAGAGAAAGACGTTAGATACAAAAAGGTTTGGAAAATAATTGAAAGAAATGAAGGACATGTAAATAAGGAATAGGTTCAAGAGATTGTAATTTCAAGAATTGTAGTGAAAGATGAATCCGTAGACAAAAAGAAAGAAGTCAGAGCTTAGAGAGATGATGAATCTACCAATGAAGATGATGATGAATACACATCAGAGCATGAATTGTTCTGATCCATCCTGCTTAGAGAGTCCCATGTAATATGAATATTAGATAGGGGGAGTCTATGTGATATATGTGATAGACCAAAGAACCATCCTTCGAGTATCTTGTAGAGTATGAGTAGACATATCCAGAGTATTCAGTTAGCAGAAATATAGTTTGATAAGTTAATCAGTTGTAGTAGTGAGTACCTCATGATAGTATAGTGATAAATGGGTCATCACTATGGGTTGATTATTGCAACTATGTCAGACATTCTCCAGGACAAAAACCTGAGAGAGAGACCCTAAGAGGGGTGTGTGGTTCCTATATGAGACAGAGCTAGAATGTAGAGATGGCCTCCTACTTATAGAGAGTTGAGAAGAACTCCAAATATTTCTCCTGTGTAACACAGTGAGAAAGGATATCTGTAGAGTTGGACATGCCTTTGGCTAAGCACAAGGTGAATGTGTGAAATCCCAAAGTGTTGGGTGCATCGTCATGATTCATAAATAAACATGATGTATTAGCCTCCTCTGAGTAGAGAGTTGATGAGAAACTCTAGATGACTCTCCTGTGTAATGCAGTGGGAAATAAGATCTTTTGAGTGGACGTTCCTGTGGATGAGCACAGGTGAACATGATCCTAGTGGCTGAGCACTAGTGAAGAAGTGGTTATTTTGTGTAATGTAGTGAGCCAGAGATATGGAAATTCCTATGTATGTTCCCCTAGTGGATGAGCACTAGTGGGTGCATACGTTCCCTTTCTATATTGTTCAAGAGTCAGACCTTCTTGTAACCCTAATTGTAATGTAAAGGGTACAAGTCGGCCCCACCTTATTATGATAGATAATTAATGTAAAAGATAATTCATCTGTTTATTATTAATTATATTGTGAGTTAGTGAGGTTGGCCTTGTTGTGCCAATAAACACTTATGTTGACAGGTTCATTCTAGTATAAGTAAAGGTAAATTCCCCATTGAGGAATCATATATTTTATGTGAGCTTGGAAATTTTAGCAAGTACACCTTCTTGGGAAAAGTGCACACCTCTCTTGGGTGCTATTATTCTAGGGTTTGAAAGAACCCTCTTGTGTGCTAGGTTTTCTTGGTGGTGAAGGTATTTCTCTTGAATAATATAGCAAAGGATTTGGATAGGTTTTCTCCGCTTGTTGAGAAGGGTTTCCCAGGATACTTCTCGTGTTCTTGTGCATGGTGTTTCTTCTTGTGATGTTAGTTGCTACAACATTATTGGTTATGGTTAAGATAAATGTTAAAAATGGAATGAAATTCACTCTTAACCTTTCATATTGAAAAATAAACATGGTATCAAAGCATAGGTCTTGAAGAACCCATGCACAAGCATTCAAAAAGCTAAAACTTCCTCCTTCTGCAGTTTCATACAACCTCTAGGGTTTCTGCAGAAATCCGTATGACCCTCATTTGATCATCCATTTCACCCCTTTATAAGTGGAAGTTAGAGATAAAAATTCTACCAAGCTGTATGGACCTCCTCAATGCATCTCCAGAGACCTTCAAAATAAAATTATGAGGATTTTGAGTTTTTGGCCCTAGGGTTTCTAGGGTGTCGGGATTTTTTGCAAAATCTGGATCTTAGGATCTCTGCAACTTCTTGAAGAAACGTTTTCAATTCAACAAAAAATATTGTGACACTCTCAAAGTTGATTGTTGGTAGTCGAAGCCCAACAAAATCCAAGGTTACTAATCCAAACTAATCATTAGGTTTTCCAAATCTAGTTGGCGAGAGTTTGAAGAATCAGAACAAATGAAGAACATAACCTTAGTAGAAGATAGGCTTGATGGAACAAGCAACTTCAGCTCTTGGAAATCAAGGCTTCAGGTCACCCTTGAAGAAGATGACCTTTTGGATGTGGTAACTAAAACTTTACCAGCCACATCTACGGATGAAGAGAAGAAGATAAGAAAGGAAGAAGATGTCAAATAAAGAAAACAAATCATCTACTTAGTAAGAGATCATCTCTTACCTCGTATTGCCAACCTTAAAACAACTTATGAAATGTATGAAGCATTAAAATAAATTTTTGAAAGTGAAAACACCCTCATATCTCTTACCTTGAAGAGCCAACTTCCAAGTACCAAGATGACGAAAGGTGTCACAGTTGCTATCTTCTTTATGAAGATATCAGAGATTAAAGAATAACTAGAATCCATTGGAGAAATCATGTCCGATAGAGAACTTGTCTTATCCACTCTCAACAACCTTCCAAAACATTGGGATCCATTTCTTCAAAGTATCAGTGGAAGATACATTCTACCAACATTTGATCGTTTATGGACATATTGTACTCAAGAAGAACTTAGACTTAGAAATAGAGGACTGGAAGACTCCCCAGAAGAAAATCTTGCTCTTGCACTTCATACAAAGAAAGGAGGAAGATTAAAAAGAAAATTCAGAAAAGCATTCAAAGATGAAAAGTCTTCATCAAACCTAGGTTATAATCAGAGAAGAGATTTTTCAGGAATTCAGTGCTTCAGATGTGACAAATATGGGCACTATGCAATAAATTGTCCAACCAAGAAGAAGGGAAGACAATATGAATCTATCGCTGACATTGATCTAGATCCACATAAAAAGAATGAAGATAAGAGAGAGGAGAAGTAATTTCTCTAAACTAAACATGTATACAAACCTAGGTAAATCAATTGATCTCTAATTTTATAGTTGAATGCATTCTTGATAAATGAAGGGTATTATCCCTAGTATGGGAGGCCTCAAAGACTTGGACCATTGTCCCTAATACAAGAGTCCAAAACTTATTTGATTGATTATTATGCTAGTAAAAAAGACATAAAAAGATATAACAAAGCAATAAAGGAAGATTCCCTTCCTTCAGAATTTAGAGAGAGTTGCTTGACTTGGAGGGAGTCAAAAACAAAATAAAAGGAAGAAATATTTAATATCCTCAACAGTCCAAAGGAAGACAAACAATATTCCAACAAATTCAACTACTCCAGTTGATATGACCAGAGATATTACAGTGGGGCATAAAAGGCATGCCCAGGGTCGACATAATTCTTCTAGTAGACAGATAAACATACAAGTCCCTCAAGGGACACCTTGAGAAAGAAAAAATTATTTTAAAATCTATCCTTCAGTCATGAACCACTCCATTGAAGAAACAACAAGATAAACATATATGGAAATATTCCATAATAGAAGAACACCAGTGTATCCTAAAGAATGATGTATAAGATATTATTCAAAGACCAGAAGAGAAGTCTGTGGTAACTTCCATGTGGATCTATAAGAGAAAGCATGTAGCCAATGGAAGTGTCAAGAAATACAAAGCCAGAGGATTCTCACAAACAGAGGGAGTTGTCTATGATGAGAAACTTGATCCAATAAGTCCGATACACTTCCATCCGTACTACCACCCATGAGTTGGAAACTATATCAGATGAATATATTCTTGATGAGTTTGGGTTTCAACAAGAGTGTTTTTTATCCAAACCTATATTATGACAAGTGTTGGTGACAAGAGCTTGATTTTGATGAATTATTCAGAAAGCCTTGATTTTGAAAACAAGTAAGCCTTGACTTTTGATTTCAAGATGAAGGATCTAAGTATGATGCTCTACTTTCTGGAAGTATGACAAAGAACCAATAAGATTTTCCTGAGTCAAGGAAAATATAAAATGGGAATATTAAAGAAGTTCTATATGACAGAATACAAAAACACCATGATAGATTTTAATAAAATGAATGATGATGATGAGATTGATCCACAACTGATTGGATCATTAATGTATTTGGTTAACAACAGACCTGATTCATGCTATGTAGTGAATATTCTTAGCCTATCCATGAGCCAGCTGAGATAGACTCACTAGAGAACAGTAAAACATGTATTGAGATATACATGAGGCATAGTTTGATATGGTCTGAGATATGCCTCCTAATGTGAAATTGATTTTGCAGGGATATGCCTATATAGATTGAAAAGAGAGAACAGTGGAATGGAAGAGAACATCCCATTTTTGTCTTACTGTGAAGTTTTCCATGGTTTCCTGATGCAGTAGGAAATGAAACTTTGTGGCCTTGAGTACCACATAAGCATAGTATATAGCATCAAGTGTACAAAGAAATGTGGCTTCATAAGATTTTGACATTTTTACTTGATCATGAGATAGATTCTATGATGATAACAAGAGCCGTGTGTAAATATCTTTGAGAACCCAGTGTTTCCTGATGGATCGAAACACGTTGATATGAAATATCATTATATCAGAGATATGATGCAGAGGAAAATAGTACACATGAAGTATCTTCCTACAGATGAGACGATTGCAGAAATATTCACCAAATTATCTTGGTGAACAATACCTCCCTAGTTGAGAGGGAGTGTTGATGACTACATCCAATACAAAGTTTGAAGTACATCTGTGTGATACTTTCCATGATGAAGAATGCCTCCCTAGCTGAGAGTGAGTGTTGATGATTGTAGCTATGTGAGACATTCTCCAAAACACAAACCTGAGAGAGAGCCCCTGAGAGGGGTGTGTGGTTCCTATTTGAGACAGAGCTAGAATGTAGAGATGGCCTCCTCCTTACAGAGAGTTGAGAAGAACTTTAGATAATTCTCATGTGTAACGCAGTGAGAAAGGAGATCTATATATTTGAATGTGCTTGTGGTTCAGCACAAGGTGAACGTGTGAAATCCAAAAGTGTTGGGTGCATCATCATGAGATAGAAATAAATACGATGTATTATCCTCCTATGAGAAGAGAGTTGATGAGAAAATCCAGATGAATCTCTTGTGTAATGCAGTGGGAAAGAAGATCTGTTGAGTGGATGTGCCTGTGGATGAGCACATGTGAACATGATCCTAGTGGATGAACACTAGTGAATAACTGGTTCTTATGTGTACTGCAATGAGCCAAATATATGGAAATCCCTATGGATGTGCCCCTAGTGGATGAGAACTAGTGGGTGTATAAGATCCCTTACTATATTGTTCAAGAGTCAGACCTTCTTGTAACCCTAATTGTAATGTAAAGGGTATAGGTCGGCCCCACCTTATTTTGAAAGATAATTAATGTAAAAGATAATTAATATCATTATTATTAATTATATTGTGAGTTAGTGAGGTCGACCATGTTGTGCCAATAGACACTTCTGTTGACAGGTTCAGTTTAGTATAAGTAAAGGTAAATTCCCCATTGAGGAATCATATCTTTTGTGTGAGTTTGGAAATTTCAGCAAGTACACCTTCTTGGGAAAAGTGCGCACCTGTCTTGGGTGTTAGTCATCTAGGGTTTTCAAGCACCCTCTTTTGTGCTAGGTTTTCTTGGTGGTGAAGGTATTTCTCTTGAAGAATATAGCAAAGGATTTGGATGGGTTTTCCCTTGTTGAGAAGGGTTTCCAAGGATACTTCTTATGTTCTTGTGCATGGTGTTTCTTATTGTAATCTTGGTTGCTGCAAAATTATTGGTTATGGTTAAGATAAATGCTAAAAATGGAATGAACTTCATGCTTAACCTTGCTTATTGAAAAATCAACATTATGGATAGTTGTGCAGTAGAGTCTTGGACAATATGGACATAAATGGATTCGTAAGAGCACTTAGCAGGTTTGGACATATATATGACAGTGGATGAGAGAATCAATTCATAGATTGGTTCATAGAGTGGTTCAAAGACAAAGGAACATTATCATAATGGATGATAATTACACAGGAAATGGCTCGAACAATGCTAATGGATTCCAAATTGACAGATATTTTTTGGACACATGTAGTGCATACAATAGTTCACATTCGAAACAGAGTAATGCTTAGAAACAACAATGGCAAAACTCCCTATGAGATATGGAAAGAAATACCAGAAAATGTGAAGCACTTCAGAGTATTTGGAAGAAAATGCTACATAAAAAGAGAAGATGGAAGAATGGAAAGGTTTGACTCTCGTGTGGAAAAAGGAGTACTTGTTGGATACTCAAGTACAAGGAAAGTATACAAGTGTTACAAATCTGAGATTGAACAAAGTTATGGAAAACATCAATGCAACAATTGATGAAACAGGTGGATGAGAATTAAAATAAGAAGAAAATGAGTCAGTGGAACAACTTTACGAAGAAGAAGCAAAATATGAAGAAGAAGTACAAGTGGAAGACGAAGAAGATTATACATAAGTAGATGATGAAGTTCAACAAGTGCCTCCAAAGACACCTAGAAAACGAGTATAGAAGATTCATCCTTTAGATTAGATTATCGGAAATAAATATGCAGGAGTTGAGACTAGAAGAAGAATCCGTTCACTAGAACAAATGCACCTAACACTATCATCTATGATTGAACCAAAAAGTATTGAAGAGGCCAGGAAGGATGAATTCTGGAATAAGGCCATGGATGAAGAATTGGATCAAATAGAGAAGAATGACACTTGGGAATTGGTTCCAAGACCAAAGAATAAGAATGTGATTGGCACAAAGTGGGTTTTCAGAAATAAATTGAATGAATATAGACATGTTATAAGGAACAAAGCTAGATTGGTATGTAAAGGATACACATAGGTTGAAGGAATCGACTTTGAAGAGACATTTTCTCCAGTTGCCAGAATGGAAGCAATCTGATTGCTCTTAGCTTATGCATGCTCTAAGAATATTAAAGTGTATCATATGGATGTGAAATCAACTTTTTTGAATGAGGAACTTGAAGAAGAAGTCTACATTGAATAGCCAGAAGGATTTCAATTGTGAGAGAGTGCGGATTATGTGTGTAAATTGAAGAAGGCCTTGTATGGTCTAAAACAAGCTCCTAGAGCATGGTACTCTAGATTGGATAAATATCTACAACAGACAGGGTTTGTAAAAGGAAGTGAAGACAACAACCTCTACATCAAGGTAACTCAAGATGGTATTTTATTAATTGAAGTTTTTCTTGATATTATTTTTGGAAGTATTGATCACAATTTAAGCCAGAAATTTGCAAAAGATATGTAGAATGAATTTGAAACTTCATTACTCAGAGAACTATCCTTATTTCTAGGTCTTCAGATACGTCAAAGTAACTGAGGAATTTTTATTTCTCAAACTAAGTATATTAGAGAAATGATAAAGAGGTTTAGAATGGAATATTGCAAACAAGTTACCACTCCTATGCAAACTTGTTGCAAGTTGAGAAAATATGATGATTCAAATTCTACAGACTAGAGACAATACATGTCAATGATTGGTAGCTTACTCTATGTGACAACATCTAGACCAGATGTAATGTAAGCAGTTGGATAGGTGGCACAATTTCAAGCAGCAAAAAAAGAATCACATGTCTTAGCAGTAAAGAGAATTTTCAGATATCTCAAAGGAACATAAGAGTTTGGATTATGGTATCCAAAAAGAAAGGATCTATCACTTACTTCCTACACAGATGCAGATTGGGCATGTTGCATTGATGACCGAAAAAGCACCAGTGGAGCAATGTTCTACTTGGGTGAGTGTTTAGTATCTTGGCTAAGAAAGAAATAATAGTCAATATCTTTATCTACACCCAAAGCAAAGTATATTGGAGAAACATGATGTTGTACTCATGTTCTATGGATGAAACAAACTTTGACAGATCTATAGGTTGAGTATGATGAGCCCATTCCATTATATTGTGATAATAAAAGTGCCATCAGTATCTCAAAGAACCCTGTGATGCACTCCAAGATGAAGAACATTCCAATAAAGTATCACTTTCTACAGGAACAGGTTGTAGAGAAGAACATCAGAGTTGAATATGTGGGCACAAAATAACAAGTGGAAGACGTCTTTACAAAAACACTTCCAAGGAAGCCTTTGAGTATTTTCTCGAGAGACTTAGAGTAATTTCTACTCCAAAATGAATGCTTTTGAATGCTTATATTATGTCTTAGATTTACAAGATGAAGCACCATAAAGAGGACAGTTCAGGTTGGGGCATCATTTTCAGGAAGATTTTAGTCAGGGGGAGTATCCCCAAGGATAGGTCAATTAGGGGGATCAACCTCGGATGGAAACATACCTTTTCCATTTATGACAAAGGGGGAGAGATTTATCAAATGCAGAGCATAGAGACATGGTTCCAGGGGGAGCGATGGTCACAGGGGGAGCATGAGTGACATGAATTCAGTATTGCATTAGATTGTTGCCATCAATGCCAAAGGGGGAGATTTTTTATTAATTGGGTTGGTTGTCATTGATGTCAACCCTTGAAGAAAGTCTGGTAGCGAATTTCGGTAGAAGAAAGGTTTGGGTAATGGACCCAAGTTTGTTTTATGGATAATGGTATGAGTTTTAATATATTTTCAGGTAAGACTATTCTATATGGATAGTACATTTCATTCCATTTCCGGTGGTATGTGGAACATCACATAACTCCTCACGGTTAGAGAGTTATGGCCATGTGAAGTTGGAGAACCCTCATGAGTCATCTAGAAGCCCTGAAAGGTAAAAGTAGTCAAAGTGGTTGCAAAGAAGAATTTATTTAAATAATAAAGTGAAGTGATGAATGTACTATAAGTCAAAATAATAAAGTGAAGTGATGAATGTACTATAAGTCAAAATGGATACAAAATAAATTATTTAAATAATAAATTTAATGGAAAAATTACTAAGTGGACAAGTGGTTAGAAGTGGGTTATCCCTAAAATAATGAAAGTGGGTTAAGATGGTTAGAAGATAATATAAATAATAAAGTGAAGTGATGAGTGTAATATAAGTCAAAGTGGATACAAAAGAAATTATTTAAATAATAATGTTAATGGAGAGATTACTAAGTGGACAAGTGGTTAGAAGTGGGTTAGCCCTAAAATAAGGAAAGTGGGTTAAGATGGTTAGAATGTAACACCTTGAGGAAGCTACATGGAAGTATAAATAAGAGGAAAGGGTCTCTCATTTTTAATCCCACTTGAGCATATTGAATATCTAAGAGTGACTAAGGTAACCAAAGGATATCTAAGCCAAATTTCAGAGGGGAAGTGAAGTAAAGAAGGTCGAAATTCAAGGAAGGATAAATTTTTTTGATGATGCTTTCTAAGGTATGTTATTTATAGGTCATATCACTATTTTCGCAATAACTTTGTTTCTAGAATGATTCAGACTGTGAAATTGAGAGGTTGTTGAGAATACATATCTAAGTATTTGGGATAAATTTTTTAGCTTGTGGGTCATTTCATTTTTGGAGTTACACTCTGTGGAAAATAGGGTTTGTGGCTAGTCCTGAAACTAGTCTAAAACAGGTTTTTCAGGTAAAAATGCCATAAATTCTTCATAACAGATCCAAATTCAGTAAGACCAAATGTATTGGTTATAATACAATTTGTAATATTCTATGTACAATTTTCAGATCCATACAACAAATATTCTGTGCGGGGCACGCTCTACAAGTTCTCTCTCTAGAAAAAGCCATAATTCAACAAGGTATGCCATTTTTTCTAAAACTCATTTTTTGAGAGGTTCCAAGTAGTGAAACCTGGAGTAATTTCATAAAATACACCAAAGAACATTGTGTACTATTTTCATATCTTTGTTCATTACAGGTACATAGTTATGATTATTTCAAGTTAGGGTTGTTGACTAATCCAAAATTAGTCATGTGAGACTAAAGTAAAGTTTGATGAAAATGTTAGTCTCTTGTTGTTAAAGTTAATGAAGTTTTTCATGTATGTGATCATATAAAACAAGTCTATTACATAGTTACAAATCATATTTGGATGATGAAATTGATGAGGGATTAAGGTTGAGGTACAGGTTGGTGCATGGTTGATGAACTTTTTTATGGTACAAGTTGATTACAGGTTGATTGGTATAGGTTTACAACAATATATCTCACAGTGATAGTGTGACAATGGTTCCATCATTCTACTTCTATGTCAGGGAAGTTGGACAGGGAAATGATAAGTGGTTGTAGCCACCTTCTGGTTGTAGCTAGAGAACATAGGGGGTTTTAGCCTCCTTATGGTTGTAGCCAAAGAATTAGGTAATTGGAGCTTCCCTCGGGTTGTATCTTGAGAAACTAGGGGTTTGTAGCCTCCCTCTGGTTGTAGCCAGAGAATTGGGGAGTTGGAGCTTCCTTCAGGTTGTAGCCTGAGAAACTAGGGGGTTGGAGCCTCCTTCCAGTTGTAGCTGGAAAACAAAGGAAGTTTGTTCTTCCAGTGAATGTAATTCTTAAAGACATATAAGAAAAAAAGCCGTGGTTTTCTCTCACTTTGAGTTTCCACGTAAAAACACTGGTGTATTGTGTATGTGTATGATTGCTCATTTGTTCATTGTTTATTTACTCTGCAATTATTGGATGATAATGCTACATTGATATAACACTTGCATTATATGGTTAAAAAGGATTAAATTTCTCTATTACTGATTCACCCCCCCCTCTCACTAATTCAACATGTTGGGTGTGTTAGAATTGGACTACAAAGGCTTTGTTCGATATACCTGCAATGCTAATCATTCCAAGTTGAAAAAGATTATATTGCTCTTGAATTAGAGTATAAAAAAAGGACACAAGAGAGGGTTTTTTATAAGCACTCACTAGAGCTTCTCTAGTGGCATAAAAGGTAGATACAAAGTTAGAATATGCAATACCAAGCTTAGTAATAATAACATATATGCATCTATCTTTCGAAAGATCTAGTTGGAATTTGATGCACAAAAATATAAGTTTTTTGAACTTATATAATTAATCTTCAATGTAAGGAGAATCATTTAGACTTAAATTCATTAATTGATTCTCCAACTGGTGAGCTCAAATAATATTGTGTTTACTAAACACAACTTCAATATTTTCCTAAACTTTATTTGTGGCATCAAGTCCTTGAAGGTGAAACCTTAAATCAGGAGAGATGGATATTCGATTAGTACACGAGATTCACCATTTCTATTAATCCATTTGGCATAATTTTCATCATCAGTGGGTTCTTCTTTTATGAAGGTAATATGGTACACTCCTTTACCTCTTGATAAATCATCCATATGGGATTTCCATTGGAAGTAGTTGGTAATGGTAATAAAAAAATCATTGGTGAATTCCATATTAAAATATGCAGAAAAATATGAAACTGATGGTTTGGATGGGAAGATCTCAAAAAAATAGGTTGTTTAAAAAAACGACACTAAAAACAGATTTAGAATGTGAAAGTGATGGCCTTTTGTAAAAAAAATAAAAATGATAACCAAAGAACCACGTAGTAGGTAGAAGTTGGTCCACGTGGTGATACCCCTCCTAATAACATCATTTTTACAAATAAGTTTCTTTTGAAGTGATCCAATTTTATAGAATAAGTAGGGAACACTTTTACAATGAAGTTTCTCTATAAAAGAAAGATGCATGGAAAATAAATAACTTTAAAATAAAATATTAAAGCTATTTATAGTGATTTACTTTTATAATTTAAGTGAAATACACTTTATAATGGATGCATGAACTTTTTCAAAAAAGTGACAAAAAAGAGACTTGAACTGAAGACCTCTTACTTAATAAAGCAACTTTTACCCAAGTGAGCTACTGCAAAACATGTTGTATTGTTTAGAAGAAGGGTTGTTGGTGTTGGTGTTGTTGAAGATGGCCTTGGAGAGTGTGCTCATAAAAAAAATCACAGAAGAAAAAAAAATTGCTTCTTGATGGCAACAAGGGTTAGGTATTGGTTAGCTTACCCAAAGAATGAAAATTTTCCCTCTATTTTTGATTTACCGAGATCACACAAAGCACACGACAAAGAGAATACATAGATAGGAAAACCCTTTTTGATCTGTTTCTGATTTTTTGAGATCACACAGGGAACATGGAAAAGAGCATACATAGATATAACATAGTAGCAACCCAGAAATAGAAAAATAGAAAATTGAAATAAAAATCAAATATTAACTCTGTAAAAATTTGAAAAGGGCGTATTTGGGATTTATACCTCTGGATATAACTGAAATGGCCATATCTTAGGCAAATGAAAACCTTTTTGAGTGAAACAAAAAAGTGTTACTAATTAAATGAGCACTCCTAGACATAATGGAACAATCCTCTCAACCCAAAAATATACAAAACTAGAAGAAAATAGAGATGAGGCAACATGAATCTCACTATACAGTGGGAGTGGGTCTTAAAATGTTCTCTGATACCATGTTCAAAAACACAGGTATTGAAACAGAGGAAAAACAAATTCAGTAACCTTTCACACAACTAGATCAAATATCAACACACCAATGTTTTCATGTGGTAAAACCCCTATGAGAAAAAATCCATGGCCACAACCAACGTGGCCACTTGGAGAAATTTATTAATGCAAAAGAAAAAAATTGCAGAGAGATTTACAAGAGAGTTTCTCACAATCAATCATCAGAATATGACCCTACATGCTCTTTAAATAGATATTATGGACCAATAGAGTGTTAAGCAACTTATTAATGTAACCGTTAAGATCAATGAGAATATGAACCATCGAATCACTCTATGTAGGGAGCATATCATAACTGTTATATTTCCTAACTACAAATGAACACTAATGCATACTAAAGAAACACACTTTTACCTAATGGCACATTAGACCAAGTTGATATTAACTAACTCCTAAATGTGTAAATATCCTAATAGAAGGCATTTTAGAGTCATGAATGTTTGAAAAAGTATATTGTAACACACCCAACACCCTAAGTACCCTTTTAAGGGATGGGGTATTAAATTTTCTCCTTTATTGAACCTCCTTGAATCCATTTAAAAGGGAAACCATCATCTTCTGCTCATTGGGATCTTTCCAACGACTATAAGTTTTCTCAAAATATAGCTCTAGATCAAAAGTTGTGGCCTTTTAAATATTTAGGGCCTTTATTGGCCAAAGGCCTCTTTACTTCCACATGGAATCCACGTGGATCCACGTCATCGTTCCCATATGACATGGAAATGATATGTTAGAACACATCACCCTTAGTGCAGATGTGGCTGTAGGCATGGAACTTGACCCTCCAAGCATTTAGCGCTTACTACAAAATTTCTCCCGGCGACCGCAGTTCGATGATTAAGTTAATCTCAGGATTAACACTCCTGAGATGGTTAAGAGATCGATGGATGGGATCTCTTGAGGTTCAGATCCAATGATTGAGAATTGGGATGCTAACCAACAACCTCTACATCCCCCTTTTTTCATACTTGACACATAGGATATACATGGAATGGCCATATCATGACACATCATGAAAGAATATGAATCGACGTGACTCATCGAACTGGAGTGGATTCACATTTCATCGTAGTGCCCAAGGTTCTCCCAATAGGGTGTTGACACGTACCCACCTCTTATTCATTTAATGACGTCATCTGACATCATCTCAGATCCTTTGGGCATTGGTTGTTCTCCATTTTCGTAAGGACTATTTCCAAAAAACCTCCCAGTGGTCTGCGATCCAAGATATAGTATTGGGACACATGGACCTATCTAGTCATGCCACCTAGCATGACACATGGAACTCGTACCACTTGACATGTGGCACTCATTTCCTCCATGGATCCTTGTCCAATATTGTCGAATCTATGTGACACATGACACCACTCACATCACAACATGTGGTACCACTAGGTAACTGCGGACATAGGGAGCACGACCCCTTAACAACCTCCTGTAGACTAAAAATCCTTGTGGTTCTCTCTCTTGGGATTACGAGATAATTAATCAAGTTAATCCCATAATTAATTAAGGTAATCCCATGATTAAGGGATGGTTAAATTCATTATTTCTCGAGGTTACAATTATACAAGATCTACAGTTGATATCTCTCACACTTCGATCAAAAGACTACAGTGGATTCCATGATATCACCTCAAATATTTTCTTTTATAGTCATTTGCATGTTTGTAGTCATCGATTCTACCAGATATGTTTGTATAAATACATGATGAGTGATTGCATTCTTCATTCATTTATCGATACTTACTTTATACCTGAGTGTCTGAGCTCTAAGTATCCTCTATGCTCGCACATATAGCGATATTGCATAAGAAAACCAGAGATCCCAAGTGTAATCAAGTGAGCGTGCCTCTACGTATGCTCTCCCTTTGTTCTTAGTGTGATTAGTTGGGATCAAAATCAAGGCTTGAGTAGAGTCTTTGATGATCTTCACCATCCGAAGACGATCAAAATGTTTATGTGTATGTAATGTTCACTGATTCGATTATGGAGGATTTAGTATTAGAGCTAGTCATCGATTGTGCATCAGTCAATGATTTGTATGTAAATCATTCAGTTGTAATATTATAAAGAGGTCAAAATCAATATATATGATAGTTCTCTCTGCAATTATTCTGTTATCTTTGTATTTTTGTGATGGTTTTATGTACTGTATCTTTTATTATATGAAGATAAGGTTATGTTTGAAAGGGTGTATGTTCTATCCCAGTTTTTTTTTAAGGCCATAGGAGTTGGATAGCTGCAATAAGTCCTCCAATTTTTTAACTCTCTAAAGTTATTATAGGATATATGTTAGAGATAAACCCCTTTATTTACTACACAACAAAGGAAAGTGCCCCATGGATCCTTCTATGGATATAGTTGAGCTCCAAACAGTACAATGCAATGCAAATGATTCTTCCGTCTCTCTTGGAGAAAAAATATCCTCTTTCCAATATACCAAATCTTGTTCTTCTATCATATTGATGAATGATTTTAATCCTTTAGTAGACTGGAAACTTCCAGGAATTATACCAAAAGAATTCTATAAAATTAAATGGTTGGACTATAAGTCACATAAACAAATAAAAATCTCTTCATTATACATTACCTTCACAGACTAGGAAGATCCAATCCATATAAATATGTTAGAAAATTCCCAAATAGACTGGGCTAAGGAACAAGGCTATAAATACACCCATTTAGGCATAGTTAAGCTTGGTCTTGGACCCTTGGTTTGACCATTTATCACTATTTATTCTCTCTGTGTTGTTGTCGATACTAGACATATTGAATTTTTTGATGCTTTAATTGGTGGTTTCCTCTCCATCAAGGACTTTGTTTTGGCACCATATTTCTGAAATACTATTTCATCCTTGAAGACCCACATATATATAACCTCCTCAAATCTTACATCATTCCTCAAGGATTCAAAGTAGACCCTCGATCTCAGATTATTCAAATAAAATCCTTGGTCATTGTCCATTTCGTAAATGACACTCTCCCAGCCCTTACTGAGAAGGTTTGTCATAGTTCACACTTGTTCAGCATGGTGGAATATGATAAGGCTAGACATGCCACTCCAATTAACTTTGACATGACTGGTATAAATTGCCCAAAATATTGAGAAGTTAAATAAAAAACGTGTGCCTAAAATATCAAATCCTTTCTAGATATCCTTATGTAAATAAGCCACTCATGTTTGATAGAACTAGTAACTCTTTTATATTTCCTAACAAATCTAATCATGTATATTTTCAGCCTACTATCAACATATCTTCTTCTGTCTCTTCTTCTAATACTCACTTTCCTTAGATACAATCATCTCATCCAATATTTGAATATCCATGTACCTCCTCCACGAAAAAAATCATTTCAAAACAGAGAGGAAATCATAAAGATTGCCCTACCTGTAAAAAGGCATCACAAAAAATGAAACATAAAAGTTCTCTAATCCTGTTTATGCTCTCCCTTCTCAGAATCCAATCAAATATGGAAGTGAAAACCTCTACCCATTTAAAATCCTATATACCTGGAAGAAAACTTCCTGATGCCCGATTCAAACAATACAGTTCAAATGGGATTATAAAGAGAGAGTATTTAAATCATAGATCCTTTGTAGTCAATGAATATTTTTCAGATGAAATTAAATTGGCAAATTATGGAAATCTACAACATCGACTAACTGCAACTAATATAGATGGTATAACACTTGATATTCTTCAGTTGAAGAAATCTTTCCAAGATGAACAAATGCACATTTCTTTATTAAATGAAAAAATAGATATCATCTAACAGATTGTGAGAGATACTGAAAAAATCAAACAAGCTATGGACATCACTGCAACAAATCTAGAAAAAAGATTGTATGCTTTAGGAACAATGATGGTCAAAGCTCAAGATTTAAGAAAATAGACAAAAACCTTGAGTCGTTCTACACTCCAATCTGTCTCAAAAGGACATAAAAAGACTCACTCTAAAAGTTATTCTTTTAGCCAAATTTATGTAGAAGAGAAATATGATAGACCCAAATTTGATTTTGTAGAAAAAGAAGAAGAAGTTGTAGAAATTTCATATTTGGAAAAGGCTTCAAATATTTACCCCAAGCCCTTCCAAAAAAATACCTTCAGATGTTCGAGACCCCAAAAGAGAATAATCTACTTCTCATTATGGATTTCTTCTTCCTCCTTCACCTAACCATTCTAACCCCTCTTTTGGACCATCTCCTGCCATCCCCAGTATGTATGTCATTATGGAAGATGCTCCCTCTTCTTCCCCCACTAATAAATTCCATTTTGGTGTAGATAGACTAAATAAACTAATATCTCAAATTATTGAGCAACCTGTTCTCAATATATCCTGCCAAGAGAGAGCACAAATTAGAGATGTGATCCAACTTTTAGGAAACTGGGTAACATACAGAAAGACTTAAGATCCAACCATTACTCCACAACAGATATCAGTCCAATTAGTTGTTGTATTCTCATGCCTTTTTGATGAATGGTGATGATGGTTTCCACAAGAAACTAGGAATGAAATGCTTGCAACAATAGATGTTGATGAGAAAATACTATCTGCAATTGGTCGACGGTTTTATGGACCTAATGATGAATACAACTATGACCATTTGGCTTATATTTTCATGTCCTAGATACTTTGTGATCTTGAAAAACATGTGTGGTATTCTTGTTACATGGAGAATCTATAGATCACATATGGTAATGCAGATAAACTAGAGTTTCTTAAATACTATTTGAGAAGATTTCCAGGTCATGTTCCAAATGTACTTGAGAAATTTATTAAGGATAAGAAGATCAATCTCAAAGGTATTTCTTTGGCTCAATTACATGCATATATAATCCAGGTATGGGAAGAACATTGTTTAGAAAAAAGATTATCCAAATATTTCAAAAGAAACTCTTCTATGTTTTCTCCTAAATTTTGCAAAACATTAGTTGGAATGCTTGATTGGGGTTGTGGCCCACATAATCATGGCCATTTAAAAGAATATTTCACCTACAATAAAAAGAAAAATCCATTTTATACGATCCAACCCAGATTTCATTCTAATAATCCCTATAAGCATAAAAATTCCTCCAAATCCAAGAAGTTCTACAAGGGAAAAAAATGTCTCAAATGTAGATCTTCTCTAGAAGAAAAATAAAAGTGTTTCATCTATGGAAATAAAGGACATTGGGAAAATAAGTTCCCTAATAAGAAGAAGAATCCAAGACTAACAAATTTACTCATAGATGAGTTATATCCAACTTAGTGGGATCTAGCAATATTGTTAGGGACCTAACCTACCTAACCCCTCAAGTGGGTAGAATAATATAGTTCCATGTAATAAAGGTCAATATTAATAAGGCCTAGTAATAATGAGGAATAAGTCAATTGTAAGAAGACCTAATAGAAGATTCTTCTTCTAGATTATTCTTTTGGATAGATAGATTTAGTATAAATAAGAGTAAAGGGTATGATAAGTTTTTTCTTGGATATTATTATAATAGAGCATTGATTTGCTGGAGGTTTCCCCCTTGAAGAGGCAAGTGAACATTGCTATCATTAATCAAGGTGCTCTTTCTGGTGTTATTATGGTATTATTATGGTATTGTTCTGGTTATATCATTGTTTTTCTGCCACTTCTATCTAAAATATTTATGTTCTGCATACTATTTTATATTTGGAATACTACAAGTGGTATCAAAGAAATTTCCTCGACAGAAAATTGTGGGTTAATTTTTTTTCAGGGTATTGACGTATTCTGACGTCTTAAAGCTACAAAGATTTGTATTTACACATATAAACCCGTGGTTGGGGAGTCATACATGCAAGAAATACAAGTGGTACTTAAGCACACATCTGTTGGCCACCCTTGTAACCCTTGTTGGTACCCCTTCTAGTGGTAGAACATCAGACAACACCAATATATGGATCAACCTAGATCTTCTGAAGCCCTCCATAGATAAACAAATTGTCCTCTTGACTGCTATAGTTCCACTGAGAAAAACACTTGGGAAGATACTCTCTAGTACCTGGGTAGTCAGGTAGTATGACTAAGGGAACAATCTAGCCTCCTTAGTTGGTTCCCTAAGATATTGGGTCAAGTACTATTGTTGGGCCCCACACGTATATCACAGATCTATAGGATAGGGAAAACCCTTGTTTGTAGAAACCCTAAATACCCTAACCCTTGGTACGAAAATAATAAAAGAACAAAGAATATCTATTCTCTCGCAATTGTGCCTTCTGCATTTTGGTTGTGAAATTAATACACATTTATTCCTGTTAAGAATTTTAGCATTTTGTCACTGTAGTATTATCCCATTGGATTCCCTTTTTCTCCTTGACCACATATATACCTTTCATTTTTAATCCTTTTTTTTTTTAGTGGACCCGAACCCTTTTCATATTCTGTATTTTTCCACCTATTCCATTATATTTCCCTTCTCTCCCTAATCGTCATGGTCCCTATCACTTATAAGTTCTTTTTTGTGGTCCCACACACCCATTTTTCCTTACCTACACTTCCCCTCTCCAAATGTCCACCACTCGCAACCAAGACCTGCAAGCTTCCATCAATCACTTCATATCTGAGATTGGCTCTACCAATTCCCTCCCTGCACAATTTGAGACCCAAGTCGAGCACAAATTTGACACCATGGAAGCCAACTTCATGAACCAATTTAACACCCTCCAATCTGTTGTAAACCAATTGTTGAATCGCCCTTTAGGTCCTTCCTCCTCGAACCAACCCGATGATGTTGATTTCTCTGATTCTTTGCATTTTCAATCCAACTCCTTTCAGTGTGACCCCTGTCTTCCCCGTGTCGAGGTCAATAAATTTGATGGCTGTGATCCTACGGGTTGGGTCACTCAAATGGAGCATTATTTTTCTCTGCATGGTATTGCTAATGAGTTGGCCAAACTTCACTATGTTGTACTCTATATATATCCTGAATGATGGAAATGGTGGCAATGGCGTAAAAATTCACATCAGAGGTATATTTCCTGGACCCATTTTATTGCGTAGCTTTATGACCACTTTGACACTGATACCCACTATCTTGATCACTTGACCAAGTTGAAATAGTCAGGCACAGTGGAAGACTTTATAACTTATTTTGAACATTTGGCCTTTCAAACTAAGGGTATGTCTGATGCTTTCTTTTGTGAATTCTTTATTAGTGGCCTAAAGGATGAAATTTGATCCCAGGTTCTCATGGATCTTTAACACACCAAAATTACTCACTTCAATGGTGACCTATTGTCATCATTACAAGTGTCGCAAGTGTCGCACTTTGGCCACAAATGTCGCAAGTGTCAAAAATATCATACTGTCATCTTGCCTATGTCGTGTATCAAACAACATCACAGGGACACTTGATACATCGTCAAAGACTGGTTAAAATAGGGATATGTCCTTTGATTAAGAGTACACAGATTTTCCCTTGAGAAAAAACACTTGAAAATCACTTTTGAAGGGCAGTGCTCCCCTACCCACTAGTAGGGAGCTCTATCTCTCCTTGACTTCCTTTGGGGGAGCATTGCAATTCTCTGTGCACCATTCTGGAGTCATATTTAAGTTCTTTTCAGACTCTCTAAACATGAAAAATCACTGAGTTTACCTTCTCTGGACTCATTAAAAAAATATACATTGAAGGGCCCATACAGGACCAAACCCTTACTTCTTCTAGTTAATTAAACAAAGGAAAAGGGACTTACCGAAGGTGAGTTATATTGAGCATGTGTTACCCTCCTTAAGATTGTTAAATTAAAAAGAGGTGCCCGTCTATCTGGATGGGGAAAAACTTTGAAGGAAGCAAGCCAAGCAGTTTTTGAACACATCACAAGTCACTCTTACGGTTTCCCTTGAACACAACACTTTGTCTTTGCATAAATTTTAATCCACTGAACCTTTGCACTAAACCAATCCTCTAATTTTCTTTACTCCTTTGGGTCACCTGACGAAAGTCACAGTATCCACTGCATTATCATGTTTTGGTCCATGTCCTGTTTCTGTTGTTGTGCCTCAGTGTTCAAGGGAAGTATCTTCCTCAAGAGTCAACCATCACAAATTTCTTGTTTCAATACCCATGTCAGTCCATGTTCATTTGATCCACCAATTTACTTCTCAGTTTCATGTCATTGATGGGGGATACATCAAGACCCTCCTTCGACGAGTATGTTCGTGTTGACTTCAGCACATTATCCAAGAATTAGACTTAGAAACCAGTTAGTACCTTGTGACCTGCATGCCTCAATGGCAGGCCTCCTTTCTTCCGACAGTGGGTTTACATTATTGAACTCTAATCAGATGATTCCCTAGATGTTCGAATTCAACTCATATAATCACATTTGCTGGAATGTACTAGGGTACCTTGGGAATCATTGACATCAATGGTGATTTCCCTTGCACTTGTTAATGGTTTACCTCATTGACCTGTAATCAAGTGGTTTAAGCCATGTTTTGACATCAAGACATATGTTCACATGGTTAGACTCGTATTGCATCGGGATCGGTAAGAAGACCCTGGGTTGAGTAATCACTCTGATATTTATTTTTCCCAAGTTGCAATAGAGTTTCTCTTGAATATTGACAAATATACTGTCACATAGATCCACTTTGTATTGGTCCGTGGCTATGTATTTTCATCTCGTATATCCATTATGTATTTTTCATTTCTACGATCACTTCATGTCATGGAAGTATAGATCCATGTTGTATCTTTGGTGGCTATACCCTTTTTGCTAATATAATTATGGATCCACAATGTATCTTATGGCAGCCATACCTTGAAAGTATTTATCACTCAAGAATAGGTATGCCTGCCTTGGGCTGAAACATATCATAATATTTGTTTGATTCTTGTGTGAAGCTTCTACCGGGTTCTCTGCGTCTATACCCTTTCTCAAAAGTCTACAAAGCATTTCATTCATCAACTTTCATATTCTGACTTCACAATTTGGGGGGAAATTTGTTACACTTCAAAATTACTCATTTCAGTGGTGACCTATGGGGGGGAATTTGTTACACACCAAAATTACTCACTTCAATGGTGACCTATTGTCATCATTACAAGTGTCTCACTTTAGCCACAAATGTTGCAAGTGTCGCAAATATCATACTGTCATCTTGCCTATGTCGTGTCTCGAACAATATCACAGGGACACTTGAGACATCCTTAGAGACTGGTTAAAAGAAGGATATGTCATTTGACGAAAAGTACAAAGCTTTTGCCTTGAGAAAACCACTTGAAAATCACTTTTTAAGGGAAGCTCTCCCCTACCCACTAGTAGGGAATGCTAGCGCTCCTTTCCTTCCTTTGGGGGAGCATTGCAATGCTCTATGCACTATTCTGGAGGAGCGTTGTGTTGTTGAGGAAATCAGGGGAAGATCCCCCTTATCTCTGAAGTTAGTTTGGTTTGAATCTCATGTCAAGGTTGGATCTTTGGGAGGATCCACAACTGATGGATAAAGATCCTCAACCTATCCCAATAATCTCTAAGGTGGTTAGGCATCTCATAGCCTATATAAGAAGGCCTCCTCATGGTGAAAAGGGTAGACTTTGAAGGCATCAAACTTATGATCTCATAAGGAAGATAATCAATGAAGCATAGTCATTTTGTTTGTGAATCATTTGAGAAAGGGGTTGGACAAGGAGATATTTGTGAGGTTGTTTCATATGAATCTATAGTTGTAAGCACTTTGCTTTGTTTTCATTAATATATGTATGTTCTTGGCCTGTTTCCTTTAAGTTTGTGTAAGTTTCATGAACTTGTTTCTTTTGATAGGTCCATTTTGAAGCTAATCATGGTAGAATAGGAAGTATGTTTTTTCGTTGCTTCTCATTGGATTGCAGGACCTTCTTAAGATTTTGGAGATCAAGATCAGCCTAGATCAAGTAAGGACAAATGTCATTAAAGGTATTTATACTCCTTTCTTCTTCTTCCTTGACTAGTTTAGCTTCATTAGAAGGAATGTCAGTGTCCAACATTAACACCTTTCTGTCTTGGTTATAGGGGTCTATATCCAAGAGGAATTTAAATTTTCCGCAGGGGGATTTTCCTGTAACAGGCCCACCCTTAGACTTGGTTGGAAGCTACTAAATGTGCTAAAGAGGCCCAACAATTTGTTTTTTCCTAGAAAAAAAAAAAACCCTCTTTTGTTCCTCGTGCTCGACCCACTAATCCTAACCCCCCTGTCACTAATCCATGGTGCTTTTTGAGCTTCATGCTACTCCCACATATGGGAACTCAGGGTTTACCAAAACTTATGATAGGGTCAAACATTCTTTTTTCTAGGATTGTATGAAAAAGGACGTTCACACTTTTGTGGCAGAATGTAATGTTTGTCAACGTAACAAGGGAGAAACAATAAAATCCCCCAACACACTCCAACTGCTTTTGATTCCACCCTCTATTTGGAGGGACATCTCTATGGATTTCATTGTGGGATTACCTAAATCCGACAATAAGTCAGTCATCATGGTGGTAGTTGATCGTCTTTCCAAGTATGCTCATTTATGTTCTCTTCAACATACATTTACTTCATCCATTGTGTCTCAACTTTTCATGGATCATATCTTCAAGATTCATGACATGCCTCATTCTATTATTTTTGATCGAGACCCCACTTTCACCAGAATTTTTTGGCAAGAACTGTTTAGGATTAAAGGCACCCAATTGCATCTCAACACCACCTATCATCCCCACACTGATGGTCAAACTAAAGTATTCAACAAGTGTTTGGAAACTTATTTGATGTTTTTTTCTTTTGAAAGGTAAAATCAATGGGCACAATGGTTAACATTAGCTGAATGGTGGTACAACACTTCTTACCATACAACTACTCGCATGACTCCTTTTGAAGCAGTATATGGAAAAAAGCCACCTTTCATTCTCTCCTACATGCCAAGTGTCTTGAAGGTTCAGGTGGTTGACCAAAAACTTATAGTTTGAGAAGCTATTCTCTGTACCCTCAAAGAGAATTTGGTCATGGCTTAGAATTTCATGAAGAAACAAGTATATCAAGGTCGCTCAGAGCATCAATTTGTTGAAGGGGACTAGGTGTTTCTTCGACTGCAACATTATAAACAAACTTCACTCAAGGTCGAACATTGTCAGAAACTGGTGCCCAAATTTTATGTTCCTTATACAATTCTCAAGCACATGGGACAAGTGTTCTATCATTTAGCTTTGCCTAGTTCTTCTAAGTTCCACCCTATTTTTCATGTCTCCTACTTAAAGAAGGTGATTGGAACTAAGTGCCAAATGAAAACCAGCCTTCCCGAGTTGGATGAAGAAGGATCCCTCTGGTTGCAGCCACAAGCATTTTTGGACCAGCGTAAGCATCGTCTTCGTCAGTGCACCATCAAGGAAGTATTAGTCCAATGGAAAGATACAATTCCCGTAGATTCCACCTGGGAGCTAGCTAACATTCTGCAACAATTTCCTCATCTCAAGCCTTGAGGACAAGGTTGATTTTAAGGGGGAGGTTAAGTTATGGACATAACCTACCTAACCCCTCAAGTGGGTAGAATAATATATTTCCATGTAATAAAGTTCAATATTAATAAGGCCTAGCAATAAGAAGGAATAAATCAATTGTAAGAAGACCTAATAGAAGCTTTCTCTTATAGACGGATCTTCCTCTATATTGTTCTTTTGTATAGATAGATTTAGTATAAATAAGAGTAGAGGGTATGAGAAGTTTTGTCTTGGATATTATTGTAATAGAGCATTTCTCTACTGAAGGTTTCCCCCTCGATGATGCAAGTGAACATTTCTATCATTAATCAAGGTGCTCTTTCTGGTGTTATTCTCATATTATTCTAGTATTGTTTAGGTATTGTTCGGGTTATATCATTGTTGTTCTGCCACTTCTAGCTAAAATATTTTTGTTCTGCATACTATTTTATATCTTGAATACTACAAATATGCACTCCTGGTGAATACCCAGAAGGAGAATATTTTTTTTCCTTCCATATGAAGATGAGAGCAGTGATGGTCCTTCTCTAAATAAATTTTATTCATCAAAATTCTCTTCTGATTCTAACTCGGATACACCAAATTTAGGGGCATGTGAGGCACCTTTTGAATATTCATTTTGGATGTTCTGATTCTAGAAAAAGAAAGAATAAAATATACAATAAAGACTTGCAAAAATTGATAGATAATTATCTAAGATTCCCATTTATCAATATGTGTTGAGACAAGATTTGAAAGAAGAAAATAAAAGGATCTTAGCGCAACTAAAAAAAATAGGTAAAAGAAGAAGAATATTAGCCTCTCAAAAATAATCCAACGACTTACAATCATGCAGAACTCTATAAAGAATATCCCAATCAACACAAAGACAAATAAGAGTTTAAACAGGGCAATGCAAGATTGTTGATATTGCAAATAAAAAAAATATAGATTAGTATTAGAAAAATGATCAAAGAAATTGAATATCTCAAACATTTGTTGGAAGTCACAAAGAAAGAGCTAGATCACTCTTATAAAGAATAAAATGCGAGAGAATACACAGGAATGCTACAAGGGCCTTTGGAGCACAAAAGGAAACATTATTCGTTCCATGAAGAAAGTGATGAAGATAAATTAGAAGAAAATCTACAGATCTTTCATTAGGACAATTTTCAGGTCCCAAATTATATATCAAAGTCTTTTTTTGTCCCCCTGAGAACAAGAATTATCATCTTGATTGCATGATTGATTCATGTTTCCAAATGAATATAGATAAAATAAATGTTATTTCTCCCTTCTATGGGAAAAAATGAATGAAAGAGGCATTGTTATTGAAGGAATCCATGTCAACCTTTTGGGAAAAGTAGTAAATTTCCCCATCTACATTGCAGGATAGAAAGATATGTCACGCTCCTTGAGTATATTAGATAACATTATTGAAGATTATATTTTAGGATCTGAATTTATTACCATAGTTAGTCGAGTTTGTATAGATTCTATAAATGTGATTTTAAAATGTACAATAAATGGTAGAATCATAACATGTCCCATGTCTCACCAAACAAATCCAAAATGAAAATCCTTACTAAAATAATATAGACCTACACATATCCCTATAGAAGAACTCTTTAATATGGAAAGGTGCATAGCATATGAAGAGACTCATAGAGACAAATCCCTTGATGAAATATCTGCTAAGATTGAAAAAGATTTCACCTCTGAAAGTCCTAATGCATTTTGGAGTCGAGAGAAATATTTTGTCTCCTTGTCATTTAACCCATTAAAAAATCTAGTTCCTCAAAATACATCATCTGCAGTAATGACTCCTTCTGAAAGAGAATTTTGTGCTAATGAAATCAAAGATATTTTTTCTAAAGGTCTCATTCATTCCTGTACGAGTCCCTAGGCTTGAAAATATATTGTTGTTAATAAACACTATGAAATAAAGTGATGAAAGACAAGGTTGGTAGTTGATTATAATCCTATAAATAAAAACTTGTTTCCAGTCAGGTATCCTCTCCCGAATAAGTCTTTTCTTTTGTAGAGAATATCAGGTTGTACTGTCTTCAACAAATTTGATCTTAAATCTGGTTTTTATCAGATTGGTATTGAGGCAAAAGATAGATATAAGACAACCTTTATTGTTCCACATGGTCAATATCAGTGGAAAGTGCTTCCATTCGGAATTAACAATGCCCCATCATAATTTTAGAAAAGAATGGAAGATATCTTTAGAGAGAATTCATGGGAAGTAATTTACATTGATGATATCTTGGTATGCTATAAGAATATGCAAGATCATATCAACCATTTGTAGATATTTTATCAGTTAGTCTTCCAACATGGTCTAGTAATCTCAAAAAGAAAAATGGAAATTGGAAATACTGATATTTAATTCTTAGGGTTCAGAATCAATAAAGGTCAAGTAGTTTTACACGAACATGTCTTAAATATTTTCTCTCATTTTCTCGATCAAATTATTAACAAGACGCAACTTCAAATATTCCTTGGTTTCCTGAATTACATGAGACCATTTTATAGAGGTCAAGTAAAGGATTTTAATTTGCTCCAACAAATATTGAATAAAAATCCAATAAGATGGAATGAAAAAATGACAAAAGTTGTCATAAAAATAAAAGAGAAAGTTCAACAGTTACCAACATTGTATCTCCCCCAAGAGAAAGGAGAATTGATCATTGAGACAGATGCATCAAATAATTATTGGGGTGGAATTTTGATAGAAAAAATAAATAATGTTGAAGAAATTTGTAGGTATGCATATGGTTATTTTAAAGGGGATGAACTAAATTATCCCTCCAGACATAAATAAATTATTAGAGTTAAGAAAACTATAAATCATTTCAAATTGTATCTAAAGCCTCTCAAATTTATTATTAGAATAGATTTGAAGATTATGCTAGACATCTTCAAAAATAAAAATATCATGGCAGAAAATATCTCCAGAATTACGAAATGGTTTCTCTAGTTAGATAATTTTGATTTTGATATAATTTATAAACCTGGTAAACTAAATTGTGTTGTTGATATGAAAACAAGGGAGAATCGTCAGACAGGATTCAACATGTTCTCAACAAGAGCTTCATGAATAATTGATAGGATCTGAATGTTCTCTCCAGCTGCCTCATCAAGTTCTTCAGATAAAATAGCAGGAATCAAGCATGGAATTTATGATAAGAATCTAAGAAGATTTTTCAAGGATCCCATGTATGAACATGAACGTAATGAATTCCTTGAATTTTCTAGCAGAAAAGTAGTTGAGTGACAATTGGACATCACCTCAATTAAAGAAAAAATGACTTCTCCACTAAAAATAGAAATCTTGGAAAGATGGGAGAAGACAGTGTTCCATGGCCTTAATGATGCCTACCAAAAAATTAAAAATTCTAAATGATGTATGTATTAATACTGTAGAAGAAGATGGAAAATAATTATTTTATGTTGATTTAGGCCCTGGCTATTTAACATGGTCTAGATGCCAGCTAATTCTCTAGTTTTTCCATGAGCAAGGAGAGATTTTTTTTTTTTTTTTTTTTTTTT
>SNQJ01S0001414.1:285747-298870 GCA_010110895.2 Picea sitchensis | reverse complement strand
ACCGCTACCCCTATAACCTCCAGGTGTGCCCACGATGCCCCTTACGCGGCACACAAGGTAAGTCGGGGGGAATTGAACTCGAAACCTCATGGAACTTCATTTTCACGGCACTTGCCAATTGAGCTGCCCCCCCGGGGGCGCAAGGAGAGATTATTATTAGTGGATATCCTACCACTATTTTCCATCAAAAGTGGTTAGGATGGACATAAATATTCTTGGATATGTTTTTCCCAAGAGTTGACTAGGAACAATGATGATCTAACTTCATCCTCCATCTGCAAGCTGATATGATAGTTGAACATCAAAATAATTTATGGTTTAAATTTAAGTGAAGGCATCTCGGCAGAAAATATTCAACCTTGGAATCGCCAATTTATATCACACAAAATTTTCTTGAGTGTGATCATGAACGACACATAATTAGAAAGATCACTAAGCAGATTCCACTAAATTATAAAGTGGAATCAATTTTCAAAAAAAAAATTTGTTGGTAGTCTTGTCCACCTTTTCAAGGATCATATATTGAACGATGCTTCTAGCATATTATTTTCCCAGAAACAAATTCTTTGCAAGAATATTTGTGTTGGATAGTAGATGATAGTGATGATAGTTGGGAAGGATGCACCTGTGGTGAATTTCCTTGTATCTTCCTTGTCAGGCATGACTATTATTATTAAAGCATGGTGGGTTGCTTAAAGTATCTCCACAATTGAATATGTCAGAGTCTTTCTATCTGTCCTTAGATTCATTGGTCAATTCAGGTCCCCATATGTCCGAAAGGACCATCTGAGAGATGATATAATGATAGTGGATTCCACGATATCACCTTGAATAGTTTCTTTTACCATCAGTTGTAGGTTTGTATTCACCGGTTCTACCATTTATGTTTGTATAAATAAAGGATGAATGATTTCATTCTTCATTCATTCATTCAATATTTACTTTATATATGAGTGTCCTAGCTCTTTGTATCCTCTATGCTCGTGCATATAATGATATTTCATAAGAAAACCAGAGATCTCAAGTGCAATCAAGCGAGGGTGCCTCTTTGCATGATCTCCCTCTATTCTTAGTGCGATCAACTGAGATCAAAATAAAGGATTGAGTAGAGTCTATGACGATCTTCACCATTTGAAGATGATTAAACTGTGTCTTTGTATGTAATGTCGAGTCAGTTTTAACAATGATAGTCAGAGTCGACGATTATGCATCAGACAATGATTTGTATGCAAATCATTCAATTGTAATATTATAAAGAGGTTAGCATCGATATATGTGATAGTTCTCTCTACAATTATTTTGTTATCTTTGTATTTTTGTGATGGTGTTAAGTCCTGTATCTTTTATTATCTAAAGAGAAGGTTTGGTGTGAAAGGGTGTATGTTGTATATGGTTTTTTTTTTAGTCCATAGGCATTGGATAGCTGCAGTAAATCTTGTATTTTTTTAACTCTTTGAAGTTATTGTAGGATACATTTAGATCTAAACCTCTTTATTTACTACCCAATAAAGGAAAGTTCCACATGGATCCTTCTATGGATACAATTGAGCTCCAAACACTACAGTACGTTGAAAATGATTCTTCTGTCTCTATTGCAGAAAAAATATCCTCTTTCCAAAATATTGAATCTTCTTCTTCTATCATTTCGATGAATGATTTTAATCCTTCAACAAACTAGAAACTTCCAAGAATTGTACCAAAATAAGTCTATAAAATGAAATGGTGGGACTATAAGTCACATAAACATATTAAAATATATTTAGTAAACATTGCCTTCACAAACCAAGAAGAGCCAATCCATATCAATCTGTTAGACAAATCCCAAATAAATTGGGATAAGAAACAAGGCTATAAATACACCCATTTAGTCATATTTAATATTGTTCTTCGACCCTTGGTTTGAACCTTTCTCCCTGTTTCTTCTCTCTATGCTATTGGCGATACTAGATATATTAAATCTTTTGATGCTATAATTGGTGGTTTCCTTGGCCCTCTCCATCAAGAACCTTGTTTTGGCGCAATATTTATGAAATACTCTATCACCCTTGAAGACCCACATATATATAATATCCTGAAAGCTTACATTAGTCCTAAAGGATTCAATGTAGACCTTGCATCCCGTATTATTCAACTAAAATCCTTGGTCATTGTTTTTTCGGAAATGATACCCTCCTAGCCCTTTCTGATCATCAGAGTTCACACCTACTCAGCATGGTGGAATATGATAAGGATAAACATTGCACTCCAATTACCTTTGATTGGACCGTTATAAATTACCCAAAATCCTAGGAAGTTAAATACAAAACCTTGTGCCTAAAATATCAAATCCTTTCTAGATCTCACTCTGTAAATAAGCCACTCATGTTTGATAGAACTTGTAACTCTTTTATATTTCCTAACAACTCTAATCATGTATATTTTCATCCTCATATAAACATATATACTTTCGTCTCTTCTTTTAATACTCACTTTCCTTAGATCCAATCATCTCAGCTAGTCTTTGACGATCCATGTACCCCCTTCTCTGAAAATATCACTGTAGAACATAGAGGACATCATAAAATATTGACCTTCCTGTAAAAATTCATCACAAAAACTGAAACATAAAAGTTCTCCAAGCCTGTTTATACCCTCCCTTCCCAGAATCCAGTCAAATATGAAAGTGACAACCTCTAACGGTTTAAAATCCTTTATACCTGGAATAAACCTTCGTGACGCTCCATTCAAACAATACAATTTTGATGGGAGTATAAATAGAGATTATGTAAATCATATATCATCTTTTGTTAATGAATTTGTTTCAAATGAAATTAAATTCGAAAATTATGGAAATGTGCAACATCGGATAACTGCAGCTAATATAGATGATATATCACTTGATATTCTTCAGTTGAATAAATTTTTTCAATATGAACAAACCCATACTTCTTTATTAAATGCAAAACTAGATATCATCCAACACATTGTGAAAGATACTTAAAAAAACAAACATTCTATGGACATTGTTGCAATAAATATAGAAAAAATAATTGATGCTTTAGGAACAATGATGTTCATAGCTCAATATTTAAGAAAACAACCAAAAACCTTGAGTCATCCTGCACTCCAATATGTCTCAAAAGGAAATAAAAAGAGCCACTCTAAAATAAAAGAGCAATATGATAGGCCATAATTTGATTTTGGAGCCATAGAAGAAGAAGTTACAAAAATTTCAGATTGGGTAAAAGGATTCAAATATTTACCCCAAGCCCTTCCTGCAAAATACCTTCTTATGATCCAGATCCACAAAAGAGAAGAATCTACTTCTCATTCTAGATTTCTTCTTCCACCTTCACCTAACCATGCTAACCCCTCTTCTAGAACACCTCATGCCATCCCCAATATGAATGCCATTATGGTAGAATTTACTTCTTATGCCCCCACTAATAAATTCCATTTTGGTGTAGATAGCCTAAATAAAATAATATCTCAAATGATTGAGCAACCTATTCTCACTATAGCCTGCCAAAAGAGAGAAGAAATTAGAGATGCGATCCAAATTTTAGGCACCTAGGTAACATACAAAAATAATCAAGATACAACCATTACTCCAAAATAGATATTAGTCCAATTAGTTGTTGGATTCTCATTCCTTGCTCATTAATGGTGGCAATGGTTTCCACAAGAAACTAGGAATGAAATGCTTGCAACAACAGATGCTGATGAGGAAATACTATCCACAATTGGTCGACAGTTTTATGGCCCCGATGATGAAGAAGAATATGACCATTTGGATTCTCTTTTCATTTCCCAGAGACTTTGTGATATTGAAAAACATGAGAAATTTTTTTGTTACATGAAGAATCTATTGATCACATCTGGTAATGAAGATAAACTAGTGTTTCTTAAATACTTTCTTAGAAGATTTCTAGGTCATGTTCCAGATGCAATTGAACTATTTATTAAATATAAGAAGATCAATATCAAATGTATTTATTTGGATCAACTCCATGCATATATAATCCAGGTATGGGAATAACATTGTTTAGAAAAAAGAGTATCCAAATATTTCAAAAGACACTCTTCTATGTTCTCTCCTGGATTTTGCAAAATAGTAGTTGGAATGCCTAATTGGGGATATGACCCACATAATCGTGACCATTTAAAAGAATATTTCACCTACAAGAAAAAAAAAATCATTTTTATACCAACCAACCAAGATTTCATCATGTTAAGCCCTATAAGCATAAAAAGTCCTCCAAGTCAAATAAATTATATAAGGGAAAACACTATCTCAAACGTAGATATTCTCCAGCTAGAAAAATAAAATTGTTTCATCTATGGAAAGAAAGGACATTGGGAAAATAAGTTCCCTAATAATAAGAAGAAGTAAAGACTAGTATATTTACTCAGAGATGAGTTAGATCTAGCTTGGTGGAATCTAGAAATATGCACTCTTGGTAAATAGTCAGATGGAGAAGAAGTTGTTTTCCTTCCATCTGAAGATGAGAGCAATGATGCTCCTACTCTTAATAAATTTGGTTCATCAGAATCCTCTTTTGATTTTGACTTTGATGCACCAAATTTAGGGGGATCTGAGGCACCTCCTGAATATTTATTCTGGATGTTCTCAATATAGAAAAAGAAATAAGAAAATATGCAACAAAGACTTGCATAAACTGATAGAGAATTATTTGAGATGTGCTGAGACAAGATTTGAAAGAAGAAAATAAAAGGATCTTAGTTCTCAAGGATCTTAAATATTGAGCTCTAACCATCATTCTCAAAAATCGACTTCGCGTTACATACACAGACATAGTTTGATCATCTTTGGATGGAGAAGATCGCCATAGACTCTACTCAAGCCTTTCTTTTGATTTGAGTTGATCGCACTAAGCACAGAGGGAGCGAATATGTAGAGGCACCCTCACTTGATTACACTTGAGATCTATGGTTTTCTTATCTAATATCACTATATGTGAGAGCATAGAGGATAACCAGAGCTCAGAAAATCATATATAAAGTAAATATCGAGTGAAGGAATGAATAATGCAATCACTCATCCTTTATTTATACAAACATAATCGATAGAACCGATGACTACAAACCTACAATTGATGGTAAAAGAAAAGATTTTGGATGATAGTGTGGACTCCACTATTATTATCTGATCCCTTAGATGGTACTTTTAGACATATGGGGACCCGAATCGACTGACGACTCTAAGGATAGATAGACTCTGACATATACAATTGTGGAGCTACTTAAGAATCCCACCACACTTTAATAATAATAGTCATGCCCAACAAGGAAGATACAAGGACATTCACCACAGGTGCATCCTTCCCAACTATCATCACTATCATCTACTGGCTAGCACAAAGAGTCTGGTGGAGACTTTCGTTCTAGGAAAATAATATGCTAGAAGCATCATTCAATATCCGATCCTTTCATAGGTGGACAATACTGCCAACAAAAGTTTCCTTAGAAAATTGATTTCACTTTATAATTTAGTGGAATATACTTAGTCATTTGTTTGATTCTACATCCTTCATGATCACGTGAAGAAAATTCAGTGTGATATATATTGGCAATTCAAATATTGAATATTTTCCGTCGGGATTCCTTAACTTAAAATTAAACCATAAATTATTTTTATGCACAATTATCATATTAGCTTGGAGATGGAGGATGGATTTATCTCGTCGTTGTTCCCAGTAAACTCTTGGAAAATATTATCCAAGAATACTTATGTCCATCTTGACCATTTTTTATGGAAAAGGGTGGTAGGACCTCCACTAATAATAATCTCTCCTTTCTCACGGCAGAACTAGAGAATTAACTGGTAGTTGTACCAGGTTAAAGAACCAGGGCCTAGATCAACATAAAATAATTCTTTTCCATCTTCTTCTACAACATCAATCCATGCATCATTTATCATTTTTAATTTCAGATAGGCATCATCAAGGCCATGGAACGATATCTTCTCCCATCTTTCCAATATTTCAATTTTTAGTTGAGAAGTCATTTTTTCTTTAATTGAGGTGATGGTCAATTGTTGCTCAGCTACTTATATGCTAGAAATTTCAAGGAACTCATTAAGTTCCTGTTCAGACATGGTATCCTTGAAAATTCTTTGTGGACACTTAGCAAAAATTGCATGTTTGATTATTTCTCTTTTATTTGAAGAACTTGATGAGGTTCCTGGAGAGAACATTCAGATCCTGTCAATTCTTCTTGAAGATCCTATTGAGAACATGTTGAATTCTTACTGACGATTCTCCTTGGTTATCATATCAGCAACACAATTTAGTTTACTATGTTTATAAATGATATAAAAATCAAAGTTATGCAACCAGAGAAACCATTCATAATTCTAGAGCTATTTTCTTCGATGAGATTTTCATTTTTGAATATGCCTAGAATAATCTTCAAATATGTTCTAATAATAAATCTGACACACTTTATATACAATTTAAAATGATTTACATTTTTCTTAATTGCAATAATTTATTTATGGTTGGACGGATAATTTAGTTCAACCTCTTTAAAAGAACTAGATGCATACCCACAAATTGATTCAACATTATTTATTTTTTCTATCAAAATTCCACCCCAAGAATTATTTGATGCATCTATCTCAATGATCAATTATCCTTTCTCTTGGGGGAGAGATAAGGATGGTAACCACTGAAATTTCTCTTTTATTTTCATAACATCTTTTGTCATTTTTTTATTCCAACTTATTGGATTTTCTTCAATCTTTGATGGAGAAAAGGAACATCCTCGGCTTGACCTCTATAAAATGGTATGATATAGTTCAAGAACCCAAGGAATATTTGAAGCTACGTCTTGTTAAGAATTTGATCTGGAAAATGAGAGAAAATATTTAATACATGTTCCTATAAAACTACTTGACCTTTATTGATCCTGAACCCTAAGAATTCAATATCAGTCTTTCCAATTTCCATTTTTCTTTTGGATATTACAAGACCATGTTGGAACAATAACTAATAAAATATCTGCAAATGTTTGAGATGCTCTTCCAGATTCTTAGAGAATACCAATTTGTCATCTATGTAAACTACTTCCCATGAATTTTCTCTGAAGATATCTTCTATTCTTTTCTGAAATTTTGATGGGGCATTATTAATTCCGAATGGAAGCACTTTCCACTAATACTGACCATGTGGAACTGTTAGGATTCGATCCTAACCCCTCTTAATGGGTTATTAGTTAGTAAGATATGTTTTCTATGTAATAAATACATAAATTAGTTAATAAGGCATAATAAATAAAGGAGAATAAGTCAATGTAAGAAGACCTAATGGAAGCTTCCACTTCTAGAAATAAATTCCTCTAGAAGTTTCCTTAGAAGGTAGAATTAGTATAAATAAGAGTATGAGGCATTGGATATTTTTTTCTTGGAGATTATTGTAATAGAGCTCTACTCTACTGGAGGTTTTCCCCTCGAAGAGGAAAGTGAACATGGATATCATTAATAAAGGTGCTCTTTCTAGTGTTATTCTGGGATTTTTCTAGCTATATAATTGTTATTCTTCCATTTCTTGCTAAATATTTATGTTTTTCATATTATATTACATCTGGAATATTTCAATTGGTAACAGATCTCTTTCCTGGGAAAGAACTTGTGGGGAATTGTTTTTTCCAAGGTAGAGACACATTTTGAAGTCTTTAAGCTATAGAGATATGTCCTTACATGCATAAACCCATAGTTGGGGAGTGATACATGAAGGAAATACAAGTGGTTCTTAAGAACACATCTATTGGCCACCCTTGTAACCCCTAGTTGTACCCCTTCAAGTGGTAGTGTATCAAACAACACTTATATACAGATCAACCTAGGCATCCTAAATCCCTCCATAGAAAAATTGATCGGTAGCTTGAAAGATATAGTGTCACCGAGAACAACACTCAAGAAGAGACTCTCTAGTACCTGGGTAGTCAGGTAGTACGACTAAGGGTATGGTCTAGTCTCCTTAGTTGGTTGCCTGAGATATTGGATCGAGTACTACTATTGGACCCTGCATTGATATAAGAGAGTTATAGCATAGGCTAAACTCTTGACTGTAGATACCCTGCCAATCCTAACCCTTGGAATGGAAAAAACTGATCTATTGCACTCCAAATTGGACCCTGCCATATTTTTGCTGCAGAAACACTTCGTGCCAATATTTTTTATTATTGAGAATTTGAGTATAACTCCATGGGAGTAAAAAAAAATAATGTTTGGGGCCCAACCACACCCGTATTTGTGACGTAGTCCATTGGATTCTTCTCTTCATTCTGATCGCAGTGGGTACCCTTCACTTTTAATCCTTTTCCCCCCGCGGACCCAACCCTTTCCGAGAAGCCATTATTTGAGACCTATCCCATTGGATCCCTCTCTTTTCCCTGATCACCTTGGTACCTATCAATTTTTTTGGCCCAGATTTCTTTCTAGAAACCTCACCTACTACCCAATCCTCCAACATTTCTACCACCCTCTCTGAGAGCCAAGAAGACACAGACTCTAGGATGTCACTCATAGAGGACCAACTTTATGCCATGCATACATATTTACAAGCCTCCTTATCCCAACAACTCTAGCATCTAAAACAATTCATCAAGGGTAAGAATGTTGAGCTCGATTCCACCGACCTGTAGTCTTCCCAATATGAGCATACTTATTCATCCCACTCCCATTAGGGTTCTCCAGACTCTTGGAATAAGGTGCCCAAATTTGACATGCATAAATTTGGTGGATCCAACCCAACTAGGTGGGTTTCTCAAATGGAACAATATTTCTCTCTCCATGATATTCGAGATGATGAAACCAAAATCCATGTAGGGGTTCTATACCTGGATCAAGAATGATGGCAGTGGTGGTAGTGGCATGATAAATTTTATCTTGGACTCCCCACTTGGAACATGTTCACTAAAGTCATTTTTTCTCGTTTTGATAGGGAATCACATTTTTGGGGCATGCTCACTAATTTGTGACAAATTGGATCAGTCACAGACTTCATCACAACATTTGAACAGTTGGATATTCGAACTGAGGGCTTATTTTCTGAATTTTACCTTGAATTTTTTATCCATGGATTAAAGGAAGCCATCAAGGTTCATGTGAGCATGCATCATCCTACTACCTGGTTTCAGGCATGCCATTTAGCATAGGAAGCTGAGACCATCCTTCAAGCTCCATCCCTAAAGGATATTTTCCCCAAACGTTCTCTCCCTGGGGATAACCTAGCTTCGACACAAACCTTGAAGGTCAAAAAGGTTTCTCCAACATAAATGGCGGAGCATCGCAAGAAAGGACTTTGCTATTACTATGATGACAAGTTTTCACTGGGAAATAAATGTAGGGAACAAAATTTCTTCCATATTGATGCATCAACTTATTCTTCCTATGAATTCATACCATCAGATGAATCTCCTGACCCAAAATATACTCAACCAAGTGTTTATGTTGAAGATTATGTTGCCTCCCATATGGAACCAACAAAACCTGTCATATCTCTTCATGCCCTCTTGGGTATTTGGCCCCACAAATATTGAATATCAAGGGATAAATCAAACATAGGTTGGTTGTGGTGTTTATTTATAGTGGCAGTGCCCATAATTTTATTCATCACAGGATTGATGAGGAGATCCATTGCTTTTTCCACCTTGTTTCTAATTTTCAGATTATCATCGCTAATGGTGGTATGCTGAAGTGTGGGGGGGAATCTGAGAATGTCAAACTCCAAATGGGAGATTATCATTTGAAAACCAATATGTTCTCTATTTCCATGGGAGGTTGTGATATAGTGTTGGGTTTGGAATGGATTCACACTTTTAGACCAATCAAAATGGATTATCAGGAATTATATATGAGCTTCACCTAAGAGGCTCACACCTATACCCCTTGAGGTCTCCAAGCATGCTCTCCTGAAATCATCGTCTCTCATAGGATGGAAAACATGTTGAAGAAATGCCACCATGGTGTGATTTCTCAATTGCATTCCATATAGCTCACCGATCATTCCTCTCCTATAGTCCCTCCTAGCCTGCAACTAATCTTGGACAAGTACCCCAAGGTCTTTGAAGTTCCAAAATAATTACCTCCTTCTAAGGGTGAGCATGATCATAGCATCCGTCTCCTTATGGGTAGTCAACCCCCCAATATACATCCCTACAAGTATCCATTTTCTCAAAAAAATGAAATATAAAAGATGGTATAGGAATTACTAGAGGTGGGGGTAATTCTCCCTAGTACCAGTCCATATTCTTCCCATGTGGTGATGGTGTTAAACAAAGAATGTGCTTGGTGTATGTGTACCAATTTTCATGCCCTGAATAAACTGACCATCAAATATAAGTTTTCCATTCCTGTCATTGATGATCTATTGGATGATCTCCGAGGTGCCTATGTCTTCACCAAATTAGAACTTCACTCTGGATATCACCAGATCGGGATGAAAGAGGGAGTAATTCTGGAGAATAATTTCATAACTCATGAAGGACATTATGAATTCTTGGTCATACTTTTCGGCCTTTGCAATGCCCCATCCACCTTCCAAAGTCTCATGAATAAAATATTAAAACCTTACCTTTGAAAGTTTTTCCTAGTTTTCTTTGATTACATCCTCATTTACAGCCGCACTTGGGATAGGCACCTTCTTCATGTGGACACATTTCTTCACTTGCTACATGAAAACAAATTGTTTGTCAAAAGGACAAAATTTTCATTTGGAGCTAGTGAAGTGGAATACTTGGGACACATTGTGGGTCGAGAAGGGGTAAAAGTGGACCCCAGAAAGATACAAGATATGTAGGTGTGGCCTCAACCCAACACCTTAAAAAACCTAATGGGTTTTCTTGGTCTCACAGGCTATTATAGGAATTTTTTCCACCATTATGGAAAAATTGCTAAGCCCTTGACTGACCTTCTTAAGAAGAATGCATTTCATTGGACACATGTTGCTAAGCAATCCTTCATAGAGTTAAAATGAGCCATGTGCACTACTCCTATCCTAGCCACTCCTGACTTCAACAAAACCTTTTTGGTGGAATCAGATGCTTCTGGCACTAGTATAGGTCCAATGCTCACAGAAGATGGTTGACCTTTGTCCTTTACTAGCCAAGCGTTGAGTGGTTGCAATCTGGGTAGATCTACATATGAAAAAGAAATGATGGACATTCTCCATGCAGTTCACACATGGAAACCATATCTTTGGGGGAATCATTTTAAAACCACAACATATCACCATAGTATGAAGTATTTTTTGGATCATTGGTTATCCTCCCCAAAACAAAACAATTGGCTGACCAAAATGTTGGGTTATGATTATGAAATCATATATAAAAAGGGAAAGTACAATATAGTAGTTGATGCATTGTCAAGACAACATGAACAAGATGACACCCTCTTTGCCTTGTCCTTACCGGTCCCTGATTGGATTATATAAGTACGCCATGAGTGGCTCACACACCTGACTATCTCTAGGTTAATTTAGTTCCTTCAGGAGGACCCTAATCCTCCCATCGACTAACTTGGTAGGGAAATATTCTTTGAAATAAGTATCACCTAGTTATATCGCCCTCTTCTACACTCAAGTCGAGGCTCTTAAATGAGTTTCACTCATCAACTATTGTGGGTCACTCGATCTTCCAAAGGACTTATGCTCATGCCTATCATTCTTTTTTCTAGGAAGGCATGAAGAAGGATATCCTTCTCTTTTCCACAGAATGTGATGTGTGCCAATGTAATAAAGGTGAAATTTTCAAGTCTCCATGAGCCCTACAAACCCTACCAATTCCTGTTTCTATGTGGACATACATCTCCATGGACTTTATAGTAGGCCTTCATAAAGCTCGAAACAAGTCCATCATCATGGTGGTGGTTGATCGCCTCTCCAAGTATGTTCATTTTTGTGCCTTACCCCACCATTTTACACCAAAACTAGTAGAATAATTTTTCCTTGATCATATATTCAAGTTACATGGCATGCTCACCTCTACTATATCTGATCATGACCCAACTTTCACCAACACATTTTTGCAAGAGTTGTTTAAATTGCAGGGCACCCAACTGAACATGAGCACAACCTATCACCCCCAATATGACGATCAAATGGAAGTGGTCAACAAATTTTTGGAAACCTAATTGTAGCGTTTTTCTTTGGGCAAACAACACTAGTGGGTGCAATGGCTCCCCTTGGAAGAATGGTCGTACAATACTTCCTCTTATACGACCACTAAAATGACACCATATGGAGTAGTGTATGGTATATTCACTAACTATATTCTAGAAAAATCAAAGTTCTAATCTATGGATACAATTATGCAAGGTCAAATAGCCACCCTAGTAGATCTAAAGGATAACCTCCACATGGCCCAAAATATCATGAAGCAACAGACAGATCGACATCATTCAGAAAGGGTTTTTGGGGAAGGTGATCAGGTGTTTCTCAGACTCCAACCTTACAAACAAACATCACAGTGACATCACAAGTTGGCACCTAATTTTTATGGGCCCTACCATAACATTAAGTATGTTGGTTCAATGGAATACAAATTGGCCCTTCCAACTACTTTCAAACTCCATCCAGTGATCCATGCTTCCTATCTATAGAAAGTGGTGGGACATAAATGCAGGGTCCAAACCATCCTTCCAGAACTAGATAAAGAAGACTCCCTTTGGCTCCAACCAGAAGAAATCCTCAATAACCATGAACGTTACCTGCATGGAAGAACTATCAAGGAAGTTTCGATCAAGTGGAAGGACACATCACCATAGGATGCGATTTCGAAACCAACGACCATACTCCAGTAGTTTTCACACCTTTAGCCTTGAGGAAAAGGATTCTTTTGAAGGGGGAGGACATGCTAGGATCCGATCCTAAACCCTCTTCATGGGTCATTAGTTAGTGGGATATTTTTTCTATGTAATAAATGATAACATTAGTTAATAAGGCCTAATAAATAAATGAGAATAAGTCAATGTAAGAAGACCATAATATTGGCTCATTACCCCTTAATTGGGGCATATTATATTAGTAATGTTATTTTATTTATGTCGGCTTTAGGCCATTAGTTGTAATTATACCTCCTAGTCTCCTATATATACCAAGGAGACATTTTCATTTTGAATCAT
>SNQJ01S0001414.1:250548-284618 GCA_010110895.2 Picea sitchensis | reverse complement strand
TTTCATTTGAATGTATGATGAGTTGTCTATTACATTAATCCTTGAGTGATCCCATTGTTCCAAGCATACCTACACATTATATTCTTAAGTTACCAAGCATTCTTAGCCTACAACCCTAAGGAGTTACTTGGAGTAATAACAAATTGGCGTCTTTGCCGGGGAAAACGAAATTTAAGATCTGCTTTCCTGGGATACGACACAGAGCTGATCTTTGATGATAGAAAAAGATTAGACATTTTATTGGTTGTAATTATCTATCTGGCGAATCCACAAGTTCATCCTGGCTCCTAAGAGGATCTGTACTAGGGAGAATCCATAAGAATCACCTATCACACCAGTGCCTAATCCAAAACTAATTCTCAGAAGAGGAAAGACAATTCAAGGTCAAGCTTCAAAATCAGATATAGAAGGTAATGCTCTCTTTAGTTCTGGAAAATCTACTACAGAAAAATTTGAATTGTTTTCCAAGAGTGCTGATGAAAAAACAATTGTAAATACTGTAGAAGAACAAAGTCCTTTTTATCAACATGAAAATAGCAATGATGATAAATTGATAGATTCAAAATTGATTGAAAAGCATCCAAGACTTTAGAAAGAAATCATAGTTCTTCTTCTCTTGAGTCTTTTCATTCACAGCAGAAAGAAGATCATTTAAACATCTATATTAGCCTCCTTGTTGTTGAACATCTTCTTCAAGAACTGTCTGCTAAAGGTGAAGAAAACTTAGCTGGACAGCTTGCAAATTTTTACAGAGCCTCATATCAGACCTCTTTCCCATTAGAAGATTCACCTCCTTTACATTCCCCCAGTGTTGAAGAGTAAAAAAATAAACTATCACCTTTCTCACCCCTGATCATTATGGCTGCACCACCTCCTTTGACTAAGATGCAACAAATCCTAGCTGCTAGGTATGCGCCACTTATCTTTCCAAACCCAGTATCAGCTATGCTGACAGGAGACTATCAGAAGTATATGCCCAAATTCACAGGTGAGGACGATGTGTCTACTGAAGAACATATTGAGGCTTTCTACAGTTATGCTAAAAACCTTAATATTGAGGAGGAAGATGTTTGGACACAAGTTTTTGTCCAAAGCTTATATGTCCATGCTAGGAAATGGTTCAAAGAACTCCCTGCTAGTTCCATAGCTGAAATTGAGCAATTGGATGATACCTTCTTGAAACACTGGGGTGATAGAAGAGATTTTGTATACTATATCACAAAATTTGGAAATCTAAAGAAACAAAATGGTGAGTCAGTCTCTGATTTCACTAAAAGGTTTAACCGGATGTACAGTAAAATACTAGCAGAGATAAAACCTTCAGATGCTTCTGCCAAAATCACATATTTTGATTCTTTTGACTCAGAGTTCTATTTATTGTTGAGAGAAAGGAGGTCACCTACACTATCTCTGATGCAAGATGCTTCCCTTGAGGTGGAATCAAATGATTTATCCTCTCAAAAGCTAAAGGGAAATTCTGATAGGAGAAGGCCAAGAAATGAAGCTCCTTCTTCATCAAGTGCTGACCCAAAATTAGATAAAATGGCTAAGATGTTAGAGTCTCTAACCTCTGAGATATCTAATCTCAAGATTGAAAATAAGAAGCCTGTAAAGGGAATGGGCACTTATGATTATGGAGGTAGAAACCCAAATCAAAATCCTAACAACTTCAGAAGAAATAATCAACCAACGCAGATTTTGCAAAGAGAAAGAAATCCTATTGAAGATCAGAGAATAAAGGATCCTCTTCAAAATGTCATGATGGATGAACATGAAGGTGATTATCAAGAAGATGGAGAAGATAATATTCACTGTGTTGGATAAGAAACAAGGAAATCTTATCTGACACAACAAGACTATGAAGAGGCATTGATGACTGAACAGACAAAGGATAATTCTGCTGATGATGGCATTTTTATGACGGAAGATAAGAATAGATATAATCTCCAATCTAAGTTTGATACTTCCAAACAGAACGCACTAGCCTCTCCCGAAAAGAGCATAGACACTGTTAATAAAAAATATCAGACATCAGAGAATCAACAAACAGATCCCTCAAAAGCAAAAGCATCATCTCCTCCCAAGAAGACTTCTACCCCTGTCAAGCAACAAATTCCGAAAGGCCAAACCCCTGTTGAAGAACAAAGCATTCATAAAGCTCCTTTAAATGAGGTAAAAGTCTCTGATAAAGTCCCATATTCTTTTAATTTTGAGGCTGAAATACAGAAAATTAAAATTCCCATTCCTCTGGTTGAGTTAATGAAAAATGAAACGTTTAAAAAGGATATCCTCAAAACTCTGGATCCCAAATCTATATCCACTTCTGTTGATATTCTCAACATATATGATGAAAAGCCAACCATTACTCTGGGCCAGATGATAGAAGATAGAGATGAAAGCTATCCTCCTTTTTACATCTCTCTAAATATTCATAAGAAAACATTACATAATTGTTTGTTGGACTTCGGTGCTTCTCACAATTTAATGCCAAAGGCGGTCATGGATGAGATTGGGCTAGAGATCACTAAGTCTTACCATGATCTTTTCTCTTTTGACTCTCGAAAATTCAAATGTCTTGGAATGATCAAGGACTTGGCTGTAATTTTAACCCAAGCATCCATGAAAACTATGGTTATGGATATAGTAGTGGCAAACATCCCACCTAAATTTGGATGTTTGTTATCAAGATCGTGGATGAAGAGGCTAGGTGGCACTCTTCAAATGGATCTCTCCTATGCTACTATCCCTGTTTTTGGAGGTGTAAACAGAAGGTTATATAGGGAATCACAGCTGGCATATGTAATCAGCGATGAACAAAATCCATCCAACCATCCTATCTATTTTGTCGACATAGGTATGGGATCTTTTATTTTACAAATTGATGATTCATTACCAGATGCATTTCTTCTTAGAAAGCCCAAAGTTCAGTCCACAGAAGCAGCAAAGGACGATCTTTGGACCATGTTATTTGATGGCACTTGTACCAAAGAATCAACAGGAGCATGGGTGGTATTGATTTCCCCTTCAAAGAAAACTTCTCATTTGTCCTTTAAACTTGATTTTAAAGTGACTAACAACATTGCAGAGTATAAGGCACTGCTTCTGGTGTTAAATGAAGCCAAAGAGATGGAAATTAAAAGATTACATGTATTCGGAGATGAAGATTTAATCATTCATCAAGTAAATAAGTCCTTTCAAGAAAAACATGTCAGGTTGAAAGCATATAGAGGCGAAGTTTTGAGGGAGATTCATACTTTTGCAGATTTCAAAATTTCATATGTACCTAGAGCAATGAATGAATTGGTTGATTCATTAGCTGTCTCGGCCTGTGCTTTTATACCTCCTCTGCCTCATAAATTGAATTACAAAATTCAAGTTAAGTATAGTCCATCCCTCCCTGATAATGTAAAATTTTGGAAGGTTTTCGAAGACGATGCCAAACTCACTAGATTTCTTGCAGTAATAGATGAGTTTGCAGATTTTCAAATTGATCAGGAGAATGGACATGATGATGAAGTTGAGAAGCCAAAATTCAGACGCAAAATCGCAACACATGAAATAGTACAGCTGTCCACCAACAAAATTCCTAAAGGTTTGGTCCCTTTAGAAAATATTTTTGATAACAATGATGTAGCTGTCAAATTGGAAAAAGGGGAAAAAGATTAAGAAGTTTTGCAGTATAATGTAGCCAGCGAACAAGATCCTAAATATGTCAACTTAGCTTCACATTTGACTGAAAAACAAAAGGCTGATTATGGGAAATTGCTAAAGGAGTTTGTTGACATATTTTCTTGGCAATATGATGACTTGAAGACTTTTGACACAGAGGTAATTCAACACAAGATCCCCTTGAACAAAGATACCAAACCATTTAGGCAGAAACTTAGATCCTTTAATCCTTTGTTGCTACTTACAATGGAAAGGGAAATCAAGAAACTATTGGATGCCCACATTATCATACCTCTCAGATTTTCAGAATGGATTGCAAATCTTGTGCCAGTTAGAAAAAAGAATGGAGAAATCAGACTCTGCGTGGATTTCAGACATTTGAATAAGTGCTCTAGGAAGGACAACCACCCACTGCCCAAAATGGAACATATTTTGCAGAAGGTGTCAGGATCAAAGGTGATGTCTTTTATTGATGGGTTTTCCAGATACAACTAGATTGATGTCCATCCGGACGATAGAGAAAAGACTATCGTTACTACTCCATGGGGTACGTTTATGTACGGAAAGATGCCTTTTGGATTGATGAATGCAGGAGCGACATTCCAAAGGGCGATGGACATTGCTTTCATTGGGGAGAAAGATAAATTTGTCCTGATATATCTTGATGATATCACTGTTTTTTCAAGCAGCCATGAACATCATTTGCAACACTTAAAAAAGACATTCCTAAAATGTCGAAGGTATGGCATTTCTCTTAATCCAAAAAAATCAAAATTTTCACTTAAGGAAGGGAAATTACTTGGACATATTGTTTCAGCCGATGGGGTGAAGATCGACCCAAAAAGAGTAGGAGCAATTAAAAATCTGTCTCTTCCTAGATCAAAGAAGGACATTCAGTCTTTCCTTGGGACTATAAACTTTATTAGGAGGTTTATAACAAACTTTGCAGAACTCACAAAGCATATCACTTCTATGTTAAGAAAGAACTCCGAAGTAAAATGGACTGAAGAAGCCAAACACTCATTCAATGCTATCAAGGAAGCCATTACAATAGGCCATGTTTTAATCAGCCCTGACTTCACCAAGGAATTTTATATCTTTTCATTTGCTTCAAAAGATACAATTGCAGCAGTACTCTTGCAAAGAAATGACGATGATCAGGAGCAACCAGTTGCCTTCTCCAGTAAAGTCTTGAGGGATGCAGAGGTGAAGTATGAATTATTGGAGAAACAAGCATATGCACTTATCAAGTCATTAAAAGCTTTCAGAGTTTACATCCTTCAAGCCAAGGTAATAGATTACGTACCTTCTAGTTCAGTTAAANTCATTTGCTTCAAAAGATACAATTGCAGCAGTACTCTTGCAAAGAAATGACGATGATCAGGAGCAACCAGTTGCCTTCTCCAGTAAAGTCTTGAGGGATGCAGAGGTGAAGTATGAATTATTGGAGAAACAAGCATATGCACTCATCAAGTCATTAAAAGCTTTCAGAGTTTACATCCTTCAAGCCAAGGTAATAGATTACGTACCTTCTAGTTCAGTTAAAGATGTGCTTATACAACCCGACATAGATGGGAAAATGAGTAGGTGGATAGCAAAGCTAATTTAATTTGATGTTGAAATTAAACCGAAAAAACTTGTGAAAGGTCAAGGCCTTGCCAAACTTCTTGCAGAAGAAAATTGTAAACTTCTTGAAATAAATTTGGTAAGTGTAAATGTAGATAATGTTCAGTCTTCAGAGGATAAAGGAAGTGATGAAATGCAGGTCTCAGCTCACCTAGCTAATTGCAAATGGTACAACCACATTATTCATTTTCTGCAAACTTTATTAGTCCCTTCAGATTTGACCAAAACACAAGGAAGGGATTTAAAGCTCAAAACCACGAATTTCTGCATCAATAGCAACTTATTGTTCTAGAAAAATCCAATAGGTTTATTATTGAGGTGCATAAACCAAGAGGAAGAAACTAAGGTCATGACTGAGTTCCATAATAGTGAATGTAGAGGACATCACTATTGGAAGACTACCGCACATAAAATCTTAAGATCTGGTTATTACTAGCCATCCTTATTTTCAGATGTGTGTGAGTTTGTGAGAACATGTGACAAGTGCCAAAGATTTGAAGGCAAACAACAACTGAAATATCTTCCCCTCAGACCTATAGTAGTCACAGGGCCCTTCCAGCAATGGGGTCTGGACTTCATAGGTGAGATTCACCTGCCTTCTAGCAGTCAACACAGATGGATCCTTGTTGCCACCGATTATTTTACAAATTTGATTAAGGCCATTCCTACCAGGAACGCCAATCATACTGTCATCATTAATTTTCTGCAAGAAAACATATTTTCTAGATTTGGTTTCCCTAAGAGAATAATCATTGATAACGTTGTTTCATTCAAAGACAAATAGTTGGTAAAACTATGTGAAGAACTGGGAGTTCAGCTGGTACATTCCACTGCTTACTATCCACAAGGAAATGGATTATCTGAGTCATCGAATAAGAGTTTAGTCAGAATTATAAAGAAGCTGCTTGTAGAAAATACCAGAGGCTGGGATTCCAAGCTAAAATTTGCTTTGTGGGTTGATAGGGTTACAAATAAGAAGTCAATTGGTACATCCCCATTCAAGTTGGTATATGGTACTGAAGCCATACTTCCTGTTCAACTTGCACTGCCAGTTGCAAAGTTTTTACAAGAAACTGACTCTGAACCAAGTGATTTAACTCGAAGAATCCATAATCTGGTAGAGTTGTAGCAAAATAGAGAGCATCTTTTGGAAAAGACGGAATTACACCAAGAAAAGATGAAGGAGATTTTTGACAAGTCAAAACAAATGTTTTCAAAACAGGGGAATTGGTCTTAAAATGGGATGCAGCAAGGCAAGAGAAGGGGAAACATGGAAAATTTGATGCTCTCTGGGTAGGTCCTTTCCTCATAACAACAGTTCAGCAGAACAATACCTTTTTTCTCCAAAATCTTGCAGGCGAGGAAGTAGCAGGTGGCCCTTTCAACGGGCGCTTTCTAAAGACCTATTTTCCATAAGGCTTTTCTTAAAGCCCTGTTTTACTTGTACATATTCTTTTCAGTTCTGTTTTCTTTTTTTTATCACTTGAATAACTCCATGCCCAATGGTACTGAGAAAAACCATTTTTCAAATTTTCAAAATTGTAATAAAGGCTACTGAGTCTAACTAGGTTCTTGGTGACCTCACAGGGAGGTATCCATCCTAGTTGGATCCAAATGTTAGCTCCCAAAATGAATTAGTCACTATGGTTTCATTTTGCAGATGATAGCATGGTCATCTGTAGTTTTCTCCTTTTGTTTTTAATTTCTTCTAGCGTCAAAACTTAGGTTTTAAATTCATGCCTTAGAAATAAGTTGATCCATAAAGGTCTTTTCTATAAAATTTCATGAAAATATTTTCAACAGCTAACGCGTGTTGCAAGGTTGATGATTAGCTAGTGAAAGAAGCGAGTTTCAACAGTTAAGGAGTACTTTCCCACAGACAGTTAGTTGGTGAAAGAACGAAACACGTGTTTTTCCTCCACGATCTCAGAAATAAAAAATATGATACTCTCGACACACGTCACATAATCATTATGAGGCACTGGTGAAAGAAAATGATGATGAGGATTCTATTATGCACGTCTAAATCATATATCATAGCAGATTGTGTTCATGAATGTAGGCTTCAAACAATGATGGCGTTGGAGATGATGAATTCACATTCATCATCACAGGTAAAGGAGCAGTACTACTCAGCCGGTGACATCAAATCGACACTTCATATTTTCAACACGCAATGTTCACAGGCAATATGTTATGGTTTCATATTTGAATTGGAAACATCGAGATTTTTCACCAGTGCCAAACCTTGGCTCAATTAGGAAACTACAGTGACATTTTTTGCAAATTGTCTGAGGTTCGAGTTACAGATGGCAAGGAAATGAAGCGGTTTATTACTGAGGAAAGAATTAGACAACCTGTCTTTTNCATCACAGGTAAAGGAGCAGTACTACTCAGCCGGTGACATCAAATCGACACTTCATATTTTCAACACGCAATGTTCACAGGCAATATGTTATGGTTTCATATTTGAATTGGAAACACCGAGATTTTTCACCAGTGCCAAACCTTGGCTCAATTAGGAAACTACAGTGACATTTTTTGCAAATTGTCTGAGGTTCGAGTTACAGATGGCAAGGAAATGAAGCGGTTTATTACTGAGGAAAGAATTAGACAACCTGTCTTTTTTGCAGGCACATCCAGAGGTGCAAAAATGTTTCTCAGACGCAGGCTGCATGGGTTATGTTGAAAAGTTACAGAATGGTTTCCACCAAACAACAGCTGAAGCATTTTCTAAATCGTATGATGGAAACAAAGCCAGTGTGGGTTCTTTAGAAATGATAGTTGATGAATCCACCATTGCCACAACAACCATCTTACCTAGATTAGACCAGAGATGGTTTAAGACAACAACAACCAAGAATCTAAATTTCAGAGCATATCTTAAGGCAGAATTCAGAAATGTCACCTGGAAGAAAAGCATGCTAGTTTCTCATTTGCAGGATGAATGGCAAGACCTGTTCAAAGGCATTCAACTCTATATAACCTCAGAAGGCAGGTATGATAAGCTGATGCTATATCATTTCAAGCTCTTAGATCATTTAACAGGGAAAACTCTCCTGAATTTACCTTTCTTCTTTCACAAAATCCTAACCAAAGTTTGTAAAAAGATTAGGGCTGAACCTATAAGTATGAAAAACACTCTTTGTCATTTCGGCCTGATCAAATTGATAATCCTAGAAGAACTAAGAAAAAGAGGAAGGACTTGGCAACATTTTCTTTTTTGGGAAGGCTTTGAAACCCAAACTCAGCCCATGAATGAGCAGAAGAAAGTTGGGAAAAATAAATTAACTCCTCAGAGTAGCTCGAGGAGGAGGAGAGCTCTTCCAGGACCACCAGAGGATAGGATTTCCAGCATAAAGTCTCAAAGATCAAAGAAAAAATTAGATTTTGAAACCACTTCAGAGAATCCTACAGTAAATAAGACAAATATTCTAAATCTACCATACACAGACTCAGAATCAGAGCCAGAGCAAGAAGATGAAAGTCCAACCATTAAAATCCCTGAACACTCCATGGAATTTGCACATGACTGTGAGAATTTTACTCCCACTGATGAAGGTGAAACATCAAAGAGAAAAAAGTCAAAGAAATCACAAAAAATTAAGCAACTAAAGGAAGTGATTGCTCAACAGGAGGTTTTGGAAAGAGTAATCAAGGCAAGATACAAATCTTTGTCTGACAATTTCGTAGAGACAAATGCAACATTTGAGAAGTTGGCTCGTGAGAGTGTCAAAGACAAAAAGAGAAAGAAGAAAATCACCAAAGATTATAATAGTTTATGGTGGTTAGCAAAACACCTTAAGAGGAAAATTAAGAAATTGAAGCAGAAGCATAAGTCGCATCCAGATCTACAAGTACTAGCCTAGGTTGTTGTGAATAAGCAGGGAGAAAAATCAAAGACACACTAAGTTTTTGATAAAACAACAGTTTTGGTGGTGGAAGTTTCCTTCTTGGCCAAGACAGAACTTTCACTAGTGCAAAAGGTAAATTTACAACCAGTTAGCTGGTGAAAGGCAGAGCTTTCACCAGCTAACCAGCGGATCATAAGGCGAATTAGCTGGTGAAAGCACAAAAAGAAAATTTTGAAAGCTAAAGATGGAGCAAGGCAATTTTCAAGTATTTAAAGAGGTTTAAGAGAATCAAAGGATTAACCACTTAGTCAAGAAACACTCAACATCAGAGATTCGTGGAGATTTTGAAGACCAAATGCTAAATTGGTCACCTAAATTTTTTATTATGGTTAATTGAAGAAGTCCATCTACAGAAGACAGGTGCCTTTACCTTTCCATGACACAACAGAGTCCTGAAGTTGATGAAGTACAAATGTCAAAGATTGATATAGAAGACAGTTCGAGTTCTAGTAACTAGTCTTTGTTATCGATTACATTAGTTAGTTTTATTGTCTATTTTTAGATACAGATCCAAGTTTTCAGGATCTTAAAAACTGATTGTAAAAGGCTATAAATGCCTATCTTTTCTAAGAGATAAGGGTTCAAACTGGGAAGACATTTTGGCTACTGTATAGACTCTTATTGGATAATAGAATTACAGTCTCCTTTTGCTTTCAATATCAGAAATGTTCATGCATCCTTTTTCTGTACTTTATTTCAGTTTATCTTAGCTTTTAAAGATTGTCATCTCTTTATTAAGCTCATAGACTTGAAGTGAAGGATTTATTACTACCTTGCATTAAACCCTACACTTAGTTGTATTTGGCAATCAAGATTAGTATTCTTCATCCTCTTCTTTAAAAGTATCTGGTCTGATTATTGTTTTCTAAAAGAACTGTTTCATTTGAATGTATGATGAGTTGTCTATTACATTAATCCTTGAGTGATCCCATTTTTCCAAGCATACCTACACATTATATTCTTAAGTTACCAAGCATTCTTAGCCTAGAAACCTAAGGAGTTACTTGGAGTAATAACAGTTTATATGCATTTCATATTTCATTTTTCTCTACTTGCATATTGATTTCATGTTTAGTTTAGAAATTTTTGAAAAAATGATAAAACTTTATTTTCTAGATTAGTTTCATTTTTATTTTGGTGTATATAGAGGAGGGGTGATAGAACCACCATAGATTTTACAGTTTGATGTTTCAGTGTAGGCACATGTCTACAAGGATATGTTGTGGTTCTGATGCACTATACAATGAGCACATGTCCCCAAGTAGGAGCCAGATGTTATCCCTAACTCCTAGGGATAACTAAGGATATTTTGTCTCAAGGCCCTCAGGTTGCAGACATGGATTACGGAGAGATATCTTGACCAACAATGTCCACTTGCACATACATAGACCCACCTTACCACCACAGCTCTAGGATCATCCTGATGATATTCACCATATCAGTTGGCCTTCAAAAGACATTGGGAGTTTCTCCATGAGGTACAAGTCATGTATTATGGTGAGTGTCGTTTCAATATTTGAGGCATTTGAGTTTGTTGCATATATTACTGCTTTTGATTATGTGACATTTGCTTGGACGTTTTTCTCTTTTCCCTGTTTCACTTTGGTGGTTAACATTGTTCCCTAGTAAGTGGGTCACCCTTAGGGATAGGTATGATACTGGGAGATCATTTTTTATGAGTCATCATTCCATGTTCAACCATACTTGTCACTTTCCACACTTAATCCCCTCATCTCCTCACCTTTTGGGTTTTTTCGGGTATACTAACCCAATAAGGGGTTGTCCCTCACCTCATGGAAAGAAGGGGCTGAAGGCATAGAGGCTTGCAGTTGGAAAATGATAAAATCATGATTATGAACCTTCCATATGCTCTCCAAAATAGGTCTTGAGAGAAATGAAAAACTTCTCCTAAAAAATAAAAGACCTACAAAAGAAAACACAACATAAATGTCCCACTTAATTGAGGGATTTACATAAAGTGCATTACACACTAGACTATACCCCCATGACACTATGTGTGCTTCTCCCTTCAAGCAACACTCTGGTACTTCCCCCCAATATAATGGATTTAGCCTAGGGAGTACCAATTTTTTGGACCTTAATTAATTAACGACAATGAATGGGCTTGTAAAAACGATGCATTGAAAACGAAGGTGCAACATGCCCTCTACAAAGGCACCCATAAGTGATACATTACAAACCCTTGTATGTCATGAACCTCATGCCAAAGAGTCTTCCCCTCATCCATGACACATCATACACATGACTTAGAAGGAGTTCCCCTATGGAAACACCCCTAAAATTGAGGAATGATTAACCCAATAGGTCATTTTTTCAACCCTCCCATACCTAAACTTGACAAATTGCATAGGGTCTTTGAGAATTATTTAATTTTGATGAAGTGGTTTGGATGTACTTGCTTAGATGGCTCTTTTATTGATTTCATTTACTCATCATGACGCTTTGACTTGAGATCCTTGGAGGGTATATCCATTTGACTTTGTAGGACCCAACTGGTGGACAATTTTGGAGGAACAAGCCTATCTTAGGCTTCCGTGGGGCTTGAATCCCTCAGGTTGGATGCTAAGGGCCTGAATGACGGATCATGAATACATACCTTTGGAGGCTTACATGAAATCATCGGGGACCTAAACTATCCCCTACCACCCAAATGTTTTTCTTGAAGGAGGTAAAATGTCACTTTCTTAAAGCTTGACGTCACAAATGGGCCATGATGTGATGGTGATATGACACTTGGAAATTTGATGTGGAGTGGCACCATGATTTAGTGGAGAAATTCCCTATCACCTTGGAATATGGATTTTGGAAGCCAAACGTCCCTTCTCAAACCTCAGCGACTTGCTAAAAAGTGCCAAAGGTTGCCCAAAAGGAGGGTGATGTCATGTTTTAGGGTTTCTTTCATGTGAACAAGTATGAATTAAATATTATTGTTTTGTAAAGGGGAAATATTAGGGTTGTTGAAACCTTATCTTGTGGTTTACCCTAAATTGTGTGGACAAATTGTGTTTAAGACATTTTCTATCAATAGAGATCATTTGTATATCAGTTGAATGATAGCTCTCCCATGTGGAGAAGGATACTTGGCTGAAGTTTTCTCCCCACTTGGGAAAAATCTTTCTCTCTCTCTATTTTGATATGGTTTATCTCTTGTATTATGGAAGGAAGTGGCACACTACTCTTGAAGGCTTATGTTCTTGCTCTTGGATGGTAATTTGCTTGGTGAACTAGGGTTTCATCTCTCTCTCTCTTGGAATTGGTAACGAAAATCTATATTTCTTAGTTATTTATTGCTTGTTCTTGGTCATTGTTGGTTGAAACACTAAGAAGAGTATGTTTCATACACCCTCCATAAAGCTTCATCTTATTTTCTAAGTTTATAAGTCATTTTTTGGTAAGGGTTGTTAGGAGAAGTACAACTGTGTACACTCTCCTAGATCTACCCTAGGTTGATTTGCATACCCTATGGAGTAAGACGATTTACACCCCTAGGGATATTGTTTATCCAACTCAAACTTCTAAGACTCCATTCACCCATTTTTAAAGGCACTAATATGAAATTTTTGCATTGGAGATTTTTTTTTTTTTCCTTGGTAAAGGTGATTTAGTGAGATATCAATCTTCTTCAAGTTGGATTAGTTTCTACATGTTATAAGCATTCTTGTGCCCTAAGGGCGTCCTTTTTAGGAAAAATAATTTTCTACTGTAATAAGTTTAATGCTACAGCCATTAGGGTTGCATAAAACCATAAACACTTTCTTGAATAACTCACAATTCAACCGTCATAATTTGCTAAAAGTTTGCAAACACAATCTACTAGTCTTGGTGCATCTTTTGGGTGGATTCTTTGCAAGTTTTGGTGGTTATTTTTTTCTGCTGTATTAATTTTTTTTTCTACAGCCATAAGGCTGCAAATACATCTATGCAATATTATTTCATTTTAGTCTTATATTCATGCTAAAGTCTTTCTCTTTCATTCTTGAGCTAAAGTAGTGTTTGCTAGCTTGTCTTTCGTTTATTTAACTAGACTTTTAGCACTTTATTTGTAGCTCTAACTATATTTTTGTTTATGATATATATTATTATTTAATGTTGCAATTAGGGACAAAAAGATTAAATTTCTTGTCCACCTAACATATTACTTGAAAACTTTTATTTTCTTATGTCTTGGGTAGTGTTGGCACAGGGGCAGACCCAGGGTTCAACGTTCAAGCGTGCACCAAAAAAACCCTAACTACCGGCCCTTTCGGAAACACCTGTGAAGCAGATGAAGTCTCACCTGAGGTAGAGGCAGGGGTGGTTGCAAGACTCAGGTGTCTGCAACCTTAGCTAGGACACAGATCTATGATTCTATCCTTATAGCGCACTTAGCATCAATTATTCATCAATATTCAACCCTTCTTATACTTTATAGATAGCACAAAGCATCGCAACATTCACTTAGATCTAAGATATTTCAGCACTTAGCAATAGTAAAATAGATCATATCTAGTAGATCAACACTAAGCATCTTCATACACATTAGATCTAACATTCATACACATCTAGGAAGCACAAAGCCTAAGTAGATCTATCTAAATATATCAAAGCACTTAGAAACATAAGAGATAAACGCATCAAATCAAAGCACAAAGCATAATACACAGATTTATGTGGTTCACCCCCTCCCTGGGGCTACGTCCACCAAATATTCTTCTTTATTAGTGTCTTCAATCGATTACAGCACAAAGCCACTAAAAAACCCTTACTTCACACATGACAGAAGATCTACGCAACTCGCTAGATCCTTATTCCTTGTACTTCAGCACAAATCCTTCTACAACCTCTTACAACAACTTGCACTTAGCTCTGCAAGCCTCTTACAATCATGCACAGAGCATTTACAATCCACATTCAATCACACAGATCTAACTACTAGCACTAAGACATTGACCATTATTACATTGCCTAAGTATCTATTTATACATTACAAAAGTGGGCCTAAACGTGGGTAAACCCACGGGCTGACATCCCCTTCCCATTACATTAACCCAAAACCCTAAAAGAGGCAAAAAAGTGGACCGAGATCTCATGATATTTTCTTCGCTTGGCACTCCTTCTTCGACTAGTTGTCGAAGTCCCAAAATAGGTCAACATGACCAAGGTTATCCCAAAACTTGGTCAAGGGCCAATAGGCCCCCAACACTCACCTGTGACTCATTCCGAGTCACTCTGGTCTGCGTAATTTTGCTTCGAAAGCCTCGAGCTTGGCTCGAGCTACTTCAACCTACTGCTTCGTTGTGTCCTCCTGCTGGGTGAATTCCAGGATCATTATGTCATTTACTAGTCCTTCCAGGCGTTGTTCTGCAGTGATGATGACTTTGTCAAGCTCTGCTCCCTAGCTTTCGATCTTGGAAAATAACATGCATGCCTTGTCTTGCACCGGTTGGATTCGCTGAGTGATTTCCATCACTTTCTTCTGGATAATATGTATCTGCTGTTGAGCTGTGATTTGTTTATGAGATCTTTTCATTCTATCCACTGCAGATAGGGCCTTCAACTGTGCTTGTAATGTATCCGCATGCTTCTTTGCTTCTTGGAGCTATGACTCCAACGCCTGTAACTCCGTATTCTCTATAAGGTTCTCATAAGTTTGGGCACTTTGGTTACTGAGCTGCTTGCACTCCAAGGAAATATCTTTCAATCGTTCAACTGCACTACGAGAAGTTGCTTCTCCCTGGTCTCTTATCGCTTGAGGGGTCTCGGGAACAGCGTGGAGTTCTAGATCGATGATGCGCTACTGAAGGTTTTGTATAACTTCTTCAAGATGTGCCACCTACTGTGGAAATTTCTCTTCAACCTGTACTTCGATAACAGTCACAGAGTGGAGTGCTCTATTGATTAGTTCCTTGACTTCAAGCTACTCTGCGAGCAACTATTACTTGTTGTGTTGTAGCTCTGCTTTCTCTTTGTCCCACTGTACTTGAAAAGCAAGTTTTTCTCGTTCGACAACACTGCGCTACTCAAAAAGTATTCCCTGTACCTGTGTCAAAGCCTGGGTGGCTTGTGTTGTGTCTTCTTGAGCTTGTCGAAGGAGAGCTTCGACCATATCATCAATCCGGTGAAGTTGAGTTGGCTCATATCCTAGTTCTACTGTCCTTGCTATCAGGGGTGCAGTGGGGACTATGTGGCTAGACTGGAGTGCCTGCTGCACTCCTTGGAGTTCAATATCTATACGGTTATACATATTCTCCTACTTCACCACCTGATTCTCTATTATCTCCTTTGAAGCATCATTTACTGTTGCAATGATGAAATCAAAGTCATCGAACGTGATGGTAGTTCGCATCTTGGTTACAGGGGTTCTAGGTTTCTTTCGGGAGGAAGATTTCAAAGGTGATACCTTCCTTTTCTTAGACGAGTCTTCTTTATCCCTAGGTGGTGGTACTTTTCCTTTTTGTTGTTCAATTTTTGCTTCTTCTATCTCTTCGCCATCACCTCCTTCATTTGGTGTGATAGAGGCAGTCCTTATAGATGCACTGTCTACTTCGTGAACCTCTTCAGGATTCTTCATTTTGCTTGGTCCTGGTGTATCCGGTATAGTCTCTGGGCTATCAATATCAGACAACTCTGTGGGGTTCGCTGGAATGAGAAGGTCGGCTGACCAATCCTTGGTTATCTCTTTGATGTCTTCCTTGGTCAAATTGTAATAAGACTGCAACTGTTTCTTGTGTTCATTAGCTCACACTGTTATATAAATGAAGTGGCGATCCGTGCTGAACTTCATTAAGGGTCTGAATTTGTGGAGGGTGTTCGGGGTAATGCGAGGCATATCCTGGATGGTGGTCTTCAGTTGGTTGTAGTATACGTGGAATATGGCATTCGACTGTCATTGCTTACTCATATATGTTGAGTACCACAGGGTACTTAACCCACTCATTGAGATGGAAGTTGGGATCAGGACACTCGATTATTATTGGTATGGATAATATATTGGGCTTGGGGAGTTCATCCTTCTTATCTAGTTAGTTGTTAGCAGAACTAGATAGAAACAATGTGATCTACCTCTTTCAAGATTTGGGAGCCATGAGACCAAGAGTACTCTCGGTACACTGGAAAACTAGCTAGCCTTTGGGCTTGAAGGGGTCTCTAGCAGTGGAATGGGAAGCTTTTTGTAGGGCGTTGTGTGGAGAGGGAGTTCAATTATATGAACAAGAAAATAAGCTCCTATGGACTGGAGGAGACAGTTCCGACAGTCTAAATGTAAAAATTATATATCTATCTCTTGCAAAACATAAATGGGTGATTGTTATTGGGGGATGGAAAAGAGACTTGTGGAAGTGAGATTTAGCACAGAAGATCAATTTGTTTATTTGGTTGTAGAGCGAGAAAAAAATATTAACTTGGGATTCTCTGCAAAAAAGGGATGGCATGGTCCAAATCGTTGTCAATTATGCTTCAAAGATTTTGAGATTGTATATCACATCTTTGTATCTTGCGGATTTTGTTGGGAAGCCTGGCTGAGGGTAAACAAAGAACTTAAATACATGGTTGTTTGGGAAGGCAACACATTAAATGATTTCTTGAAAAACTGGGTAAAAAGAGAGGTGGTTTACAAAATCTTGCTTGCCATCATTTGTTGGTATGTCTGGTTGGAGTGGAACAATGTAATCTTCAAAGGGCACATTCCCTCTAGCTTCTCCATTGTTTGCAAAGTCAAAGAAACACTTCCATCTAGGCCACCTTTGAATAAGTCATCCCCTCATATACTTCAGAGCCTGAGCCTTTTTTCCCCTACAACGAGTTGATTCGATGAAGTTGAGTATTTAAATGACCATAGATGTGGGGAAGGGGGCCTGATAAAGACTAGTTCAAATATGGTAATTAAGTGGACTTTTAACTGTGGTTATGGGACCAATACTAGATTAGAACTGCTTGGTGCAAGGGCAACCCTATCCCTAGTTGTACGATTGAATATAGATGTTTACAAATAATTAGTGATTCAAAGATTATCATCGAATGGTTGAAGGATAAAGGTAGGCAACATGTAGCCTCATTAATGGGTTGGATGGACATAATTAATAGGCTCAATATCGCTTTTAAGGAGATCATATTCACTGTGGCCTCCTACTGGGTGAATGTCAGGATCACTGTGTCATTTACTGGTCCTTCTAGGCATTGGTCTGCAGTGATGATGACTTGCTCAAGCTTTGCTCTCTGGCTTTCGATCTCGAAAAATAACATCCATGCCTTGTATTGCACCAGTTGGATTCACTGAGTGATTTCCATCACTTTTCTATGGATCATATGTATCTTCTTCTGAGTTGTGCGTCGTTCATGAGATCTTTTCATTCTATCCACTGCAGATAGGGCCTTCAACTGTGCTTGTAATGTATCTGCATGCTGCTTTGCTTCCTGGAGCTGCGACTCCAATGCCTGTAACTCCAGATTCTCTGTAAGGTTATCATAAGTCTGGGTGCTCTGGTTACTTAGTTTCTTGCACTCCAAGGAAAGAGATTTCAATCGTTCAATTGCACTACGAGTAGTTGCTTCTCGTTGGTCTCTTATCTCTTGAGGTGTCTCGGGCACAACGCGGAGTTCTAGATCAATGATGCACTGCTGAAGGCTCTGTATAACTTCTTCAAGTTGTGCCACCTGCTGTGGAACTTTCTCTTCAGCCTGTACTTCGATAACATTTACAGAGTGGAGTGCTCTGTTGATTAGTTCCTTGACTTCAAGATGCTCTGCGAGCAATTGTTCCTTGTTGTGTTGTAGCTTTGCTTTCTCTTTGTCCCACTATACTTGAAGAGAAAGTTTTTCTCATTCGGTAGCACTACGCTGCTCGACAAGTATTCCCTGTACCTATGTCAAATCCTGGGTGGCTTGTGTTGTGTCTTCTTGAGCTTGTTGAAGGTGAGATTCGACCATATCAGCAATCCAATGAAGTTGAGCTGGCTCATCTCCTAGTTCTACTTTCCCTGCTGTCAGAGGCGCAGTGGGGACTATGCAGCTAGACTGGAGTGCCTACTGCACTCCTTGGAGTTAAATATCTATACGGTTATACATGTGCTCCTGCTTCACCTCCTGCTTCTCTATTATCTCCTTTGAAGCATCATTTACCATTACAACAATGAAATCAAAGTCATCTAATGTGAGGGTAGTTTGCATCTTGGTTACATGGGTTCTAGGTTTCTTTCGGTAGGAATATTTCAAAGGTGAGACCTTCCTTTTCTCCAATGAGTCTTCTTCATCCCTAGGCAGTGGAACTTCGCCTTTCTATTTTTCAATTTCCACGCCTTCTATCTCTTCGCCATCACCTCCTTCATCTGGTGTGATAGAGGCAGTCCTTACAGATGCACTGTCTACTTCGTGAACCTCTTCATGCTTCTTCATTTTTCTTGGTCCTAGTGTATCTGATACAATCTCTGGGCTATCAATATCAGACAAATCTGCGGGGTTCGCTGGAATGAGAAGGTTGGCTGAAAAATCCTTTGTGATCTCTTTGATGTCTTCCTCGGTCAACTTGTAATAAGACTGCAACTGTTTCTTGTGTTCATCATCTCGCACTGTTATATAAATGAAGTGGCGATCCACACTGAACTTCATTAAGGGTCTGAATCTGTGGAGCGTGTTTGGGGTAATGCGAGGCGTATCCTGGATGGCGGTCTTCAGCTGGTTGTAGTATATGTGGAATATGACATTCAACTGCCATTGCTTGCTCATATCGGTCGAGTACCACGGGGTACTAAACCTCGTAGCCAAATATTCAAATGGATTGATCTCTAGGAAAGTGGCACCCTCCAACATCTCCCATGCTATGAAGGCGATCAGTATGAGAAGCCAACTAAAATGGAACTCATACCCTTGGTCTTGTGCTTCCTTGCAATCCAGTTCAAGCTAATTCACCAAGTACTTTGCCCAATTCATTTGAGTTCCTTCTATGCACTTCCTTGCGAGATCAACTACAAATCTAGTTACTTGGGTGGGTCGGTTCTTGCGGACTAGCTTGCCTGTGATCAACTGACAGGCAAGGCACACTGCGTTGCTCTGAATAGAGGCTACCTTGTAGCATTTCATACCCTTCTTGACATCACCATAGGTTTCTTTGATCTTCTCTACTAGCGCTCAGTCTGTGGTCTTTCCAGGATAAAAATCCTGTGGGTCAGGGCCTTGCATGCTGAGTCTTATGATCTGATTAATCAAGGTCGGATCCACTGTGACACGGTGGTTCAACCACAAGTAGCCTCCATTGTAGAAAGACAAAAGCAATTTTATGCACACATTCACCTCCTGGTGCCTGCCAAAGTGCAAAATCTTCATGACATTCATCAATGTTGATTGTCCGAGGTTCTAGGTCCAAGACTGTGGGATATTCTTCGAGTTATTTCCCTTCATCTTTGTTAGATACTTGTGCAGGGTGAGAATACTGTAGAATTTCCTGTCGCCGAGGTTGAATTCGCTAAAATTCAATGCTGCGAGCTTGTCCTGATCGACACAAACTGTGCGCACCCCTTTTGGCAGGTACGCAGTGATCATAGCTTACTCGAATTCTCAAGGCACACTGTCATGGTTGATTTCACCATGTAGAGGGGGTAGGTAAGTGGGCAAGATGCTTAGAATCAGTTTAGCGTTTACAAGATCATCCTTATGCTTCGTTCACTTCTCATCGACCTGTCAGGATGGTCCGGCTTGGGTAGTGGATGGTGAAGCTGTTACTCCTCTTGTTGATGATGCTTGGACTCTGGTGGACATTCCTCTTTCCGACATGACTCTCTCAGTCATTAAATCAAGGAGGACCTTTGTGATGGATTCTTCAACTGCGGTGAGCTCGTCGAAGATACGCGCTCGGGAAAAATAACCGTGGTCACGATGATCTCAGATATTGCACTAGGATGATCAATCAGATCGCAATGACCACTATATACAATCACTAGTTCTGTGGGCTTCGAATTCTCAGTTGGAAAAAGTGTTCTTTGAGAATGGCGCGACGAGCTAAATAATAAATTCGGCAACGGTCTTCTTGCAACGGGTATGAAGCTTCCATTAACGTTGATCTTTCTGTTATGGTGATGCCCAACGGTTTGGTGGTGATCCTTTAATGCTTTTCTGTCCGTTCGAGGTGGAAGTCGAATGGGTATATCGGTCCAATGACTATATTGCTTCACCACGACAAAGTGCCATAGGTCGTTGTTCTGATATCCTGATGAAGCTCAAATTCTGCAAGTTTTCTTTCGACGATGTTCCATCTAGAATCTCCTGTAACTTTTCAATATTCGCCCTCTTCTTACTTAACTTTCTAGCCTTCTTCCCAGTAATCTTCAACTCGGTCTGTCTTTTTCTGTTATGATTCCTATCTTCTTTTAGCATAGTCACTGTGCGTTGTTGAGATTCTCTTCGGGATAATAATTCTTCCTTCTTTGGGACAGGTGCTTTAGTCTTCTACGATCCTTCTGACATTCTTTCAGCTTCAACATTAGGGTCTCTAGTGTCAAGGAACTTTGATCTGTTCTTTTGTTCTTCAATCAAATGTGCAATCTTCTTGGTCATAAAATCTTTTAATTCTTGTTTCTTTTGTTCCAAAACTTCTGTTTCTTCCTTCCATCTAACTTGATCTCTGTCAATCCAAGGTTTTCCAAGTAACATAGTAAACGGGGCGTTGTCCTCAATAAATTTAATAATCTCAAAATCTTCTTCAGTCGAAGTTCCATTAACATTCATAGATATTTGAGTGAGCCTTCCACACAGGTTTACCAATTTTCCTCTAAAGATTCATATTCCTCCTAGTGAAGGGGTCATGGAAGGCTTCCCTATAGCTTCCCATGTTCTCTTGGTCATGATATTCATCTGTGTTTCCTCATCTAGAACACAATCAATGTCGAAGTCCCCTATCCTTACTTCGATGCATTATTTTTCTTTAAAGATCTCTGATAATCTAACATGTTGGTGTTCATTCAGGGTTTCTTTCATATGAGTTAATACTTTCTCTGATTCTTTTTGAGGTTCTTCTATCTCTGGAGCTGCCTTAGGATTCAGATTCATTCCTTTGAGCCTAGCAATCATTCTGGGGCAATCCAATACTTCATGATCTAGAGCTTTGCAACAAAGACAACTAGGTCCTCCACCAGGGCATTCCTTACTAGATGTCTTGGTTTTCTGCAACTGTAACAGAGGTTTAATCCTCTCTTTCTTGTAACTGATCCCCAACCTCTTTATACTTCGCATCAGGATCATAAGGGCCAATTTGCAACAAATTATTTCTAGGATCCTGCATCCATTTGTTAGCCCAAACATTCTTTCTATGCATAGGTATAACATATCTATCACTATTCTTATCAGATCTATTCATATCAAACCTTATTTCATCTAACAGTGCCCTAGTTTTCAATCTAGGACAAAATCTATCAATAATACCTAGATCCATGTTCCAGAAAAAAAAAAATTCCACTTATCTTACTTCTACAAAGCACAAAGTTTTCAGATCTAGAACTTTCTTACCTTTATCAGAGCACAGAGCTTATAGATCTTACCTTTTTTTAAGTAGAAAATCCCACTTTTACCTTTCTTAGAGTACAAAGTGTTCAGATCTTACTTCTTTTCTTCAGTATCAACCTATTTTTTCATAGATATGATCTCTTTCTTTCAGATCTGACCTCTTTCTTTCTTGGCACAAATCTTCACAGGTCAACTAGAACACTGCGCACTAGGGAAACATATATATGCATAGAGATTTCTTTGCACAAAGCTTCTTCTTCTCTAGTTCCCAACAATCACAGTTCCAGTCCCGACAATGGAACCATTTGTTGGCACAGGGGCAAACCCGGGGTTCAACGCTCAAGAGCGCACCAACAAAGCCCTAACTACCGACCCTTTCGGCAACACCTACGAAGAAGATGAAATCTCACCCAAGGTAGAGGCAGGGGTGGTTGCAAGACTCAGGTGTCTGTAACCTTATCTAGGACACAGATCTGTGATTCTATCCTTATAGCGCACTTAGCATCGATTATTCATCAATATTCAACCCTTCTTATACTTCGCAGATAGCACGGAGCATCGCAACATTCACTTAGATCTAAGATATTTCAGCACTTAGCAATAGTAAAATAGATCAGATCTAGTAGATCAACACTAAGCATCTTCATACACATCAGATCTAACATTCATACACATCTAGGAAGCACAAATCCGAAGTATATCTATCTAAATATATCAAAGCACTTAGCAAAAGAAGAGATAAACGAATCAAATCAAAGAACAAATCATAATACACAGATTTACGTGGTTCACCCCCTCCCTGGGGCTACGTCCACCAATTCTTCTTCTTTATTAGTGTCTTCAATTGGTTATAGCACAAAGCCACTCAAAAACCCTTACTTCACATAGGACAGAAGATCCGCGTAGCTCGCTAGATCATTCTTCCTTGTACTTCAACACAAAGCCTTCTACAACCTCTTACAACAACTTGCACTTAGCTCTGCAAGCCTCTTACAATCATGCATAGAGCATTTACAATCCACATCCGATCACACAGATCTAACTACTAGCACTAAGCCATCGACCATTCTTACATTGCCTAAGCATCTATTTATACATTACAAAAGTGGGCCTAAACGTGGGTAAACCCACGAGCCGACATCCCCTTCCCATTACATTAACCTAAAACCCTAAAAGAGGCCCAAAAGTGGACTGAGATCTCGTGATCTCTGCTTCACTTGGTGCTCCTTCTTCGACTAGCTGTCAAAGTCCCAAAATAGGTCAACATGACCAAGGTTATCCCAAAACTTGGTCAAGGGCCAACAGGTAGGTATAATCACCCTTTGTAGGTACTCATACCTCTTGAAAACCATTGGCTACCACCAATACTCTTTCCAAACCTTTCTGCACATAGTATGTTGACCTAAAGGGGTTACATTTCCATCATCCCACTTTTTGTCTCATTTCCTCCTAGGGTCACCCAGGATTCCCCCCTTGAGGTGATTACTTCATCTCTAAAGTGACGGGAATACCTGCCTAAGATGACAGTGGGTAGGTGTTCTCTTAGTTGTCTCCATGTTGTGGTTTGGGTTCGCCTTTTCCCAACCTACAACTTGTGCGATAACACATCTATAATAGAATTTAAACAAATAAAAAGTGAATTCTTTCATTGTCTCTATAGATGATAACAATATCTAAATCAATTACAATAGAAAGACCACACGGTCTTTTTAACAGGTCTCCTAAGCTTGACAACTATGCACAAGCTCATGATTACTCATTTCAAACTCTATACATATATGATATCATAAGAGATTCAAATTGTATCGATACAAGTTTCTTCATGCCTTAAGATCAATTTTTTATTCATTAAAATCCTCACATATTCTCCCTCTCTAATCATTGAATTTCAAAGAAGAATCCTTTATGAGAGTGTAAGCCACCTTTCTCCTATTCCATCCCCTCTTCCCTCTTCAATGTGTATCCATTCTTCTTTTATAGGTGTATGAGTTTGTTTTCTTTCTCCTTAAGCTTAGGCTTTAATCTTTCCATCATAACCTACAATCCAAACAAATCAATTAAATAAATGAAAATCAAATAAAATCTTATTAAAATCTAATAATAATAAAATTAACATTAAAACAAAATAAACTCACAATAATAAAACTAAAATAAAAATTAAACAAACTAAATGCAAATAAAAAAATAAAACTAACAGTAAATTAAGTAAAGTACAAACTATACTAAAAGTAAACCTAAACTAAATTAATTCTAAGAAACAACTAGACTAAAACTAAATCAACTAAAATTAAAACTAATTCTTTCTAAAAGAATGGATTCATAATTTAGAATTTTGTAGCTATTCTAAATAAACTAAAACAACTCGACTAAAGCTAAATCAACTAAAATTAAAACTAATTGCCTTTTAAAAATAATGGATTCATAATTTAAATTTTTTTAAGCTATTCTAAATAAACTAAATTAGAACTAAAGTAAAAGTTTAAAAATAAATCAAATTCAAAAATAATAAAAATAAACAACTAAATCAATTTAAATCAATCTAAAAACTAGACTGAAGTTAAAACTAAAATAATTAAACTAAAACAAAAGTAAATAAACTAAAAGTGACTAAAATCTAAAATATAATTAAAATTAAATTAAAAATTAAAAATAACATAAAAACTAAATTAAATAAAATTAAATATTAAATCAAAACTAAAATAAAACAATTAATATTTTTAAATTATTTCTTCGCTCTCTATTCTATGTTCTTGACATCATGTTAAAACCTACATCCAAAAAGGTAATCGGAAAATAAGTCAAAACCTAAATAAAACTATTTACATAATTGAAATCAAACTTTGTTCCACGACTCTTTTTCCTCTGCGATTTGGTAAAAAAAAGGAATTTCAGATTTCATATCCCGAAAACTGCAGCAACTTTTGGTTCTTTTACCAATGGAATTAGTAATTCTATCCCAAAAAGTCCGCCTTCACAATTGGCCGGTTACGTTTTCAATAAACCCCTGTTACATCATTGACATATCCCATTTTGTTTTAGTTATGCCCAACATGCCAACAACCAATCATTTGATCCTTTAAATGCTCCATTAATTATATGATCTTCTTAGTCTGCATATTAAAAAAAATAGGTGGTTATGTGAGGGTTAAAACCAGATATCAAATAACATGGAGAAGATACATATCCTTTTTATTTTTGACATAATGTCATAAAATACATCCAAACTTTGATTCAATTAGTTATTTCACATGTGGCCACTTTTTATTTCATGTATAAACCAAATTCCCTTACTTTATCAAGCTAAAAATTAAAAATCTATACAATTATATACAATATATACATATTTATTACATTGCATTATATATATTACACTATACAATTTATCATTATATACAATATATACATATTTATTACATTGCATTATATATATTACACTATACAATTTATCATTAGTCCATAATCTCTACAAAAATATATATATTTATTACATTGCATTATATATATTACACTATACAATTTATCATTAGTCCAGAATATATATTTATTACATTGCATTATATATATTACACTATACAATTTATCATTAGTCCAGAATCTCTACAAAATATCTTTTACTTTGCTGGAGTCAATGGTGAGACTTCAGAAACTTTAAAAGAAATTTTCCCTCATAGTTTTGAAGAATTCAACAAAGGTTTCCGCTAGGATATTTCTTAAAGGTGAATGCTTACAAATCTCTAGATTGGAGATGGCTCTTAAAAACGATTGAAGATAGGATTGGGATGTGGTGTAACATATGGTTAACATGGGGGGGTCGATTCACACTGGTTAAATTAGTTCTGGAAGGACAATCAGTGTATTGGATGGCCTTGGCATCCATTCCAGTCTCCATTCTGGAAAAAATAAGGAAACTTATGTTCAATTTTCTTTGGTCTGGTGAGGAGGGAAAAAAGCATTATCATCTTTGTAGTTGGGAAATTATTGCAAAACCAAAACATTTGGGAGGATGGGGGATAAGAAACCTATTTCTCTTCAATCGTGCCTTGGCGACAAACTCCTTGTGGTGAGTCCTGATGAAAGATGGAATTTGGCATAAGGTGATTAAAGACAAGTATATTCAACATAGTTCTATAGTCACATGGCTTAGATCGGTCTCAACAACTACTTCGGATGCATCCCAGACCTGGAAAAATCTCATGAAGGCCCTACACTTGTTAACCCACTCATTGAGATGGAAGTTGGGATCGGGACACTCGATTATTATTGGTATGTATAGTATATTGGGCTTGGGAAGTTCATCCTTCTTATCTGGTTAGTTGTTAGCAGAACTGAATAGAAACAATGTGATCTACCTCTTTCAAGCTTTGGGAGCCATGAGACCAGGAGTACTCTCGGAACACTGGAAAACTGGCGAGACTTTGGGCTTGAAGGGGTCTCTAGCAGTGGAATGGGAAGATTTTTGTAGGGCGTTGTGTGGAGTGAGAGTTCAATTAAAGGAACATGACAATAAGCTCCTATGGATTGGAGGAGACAATTCCGACAGTCTAAATGTAAAAAATATATATCTAGCTCTTGCAAAAACGAAATGGGTGACTGTTATTGGGGGATGGAAAAGAGACTTGTGGAAGTGGGATTTAGCACAGAAGATCAAGTTGTTTATTTGGTTATCGAGCGAGAACAAAATATTAACATGGGATTCTCTACAAAAAAAGAGATGCCATGTCTCAAATTGTTGTCAATCATGCTTCAAAGATTCTAAGACTGTATATCACATCTTTGTATATTGTGGATTTTGTTGGGAAGTCTGGCTGAGGGTAAACAAAGAACTTAAATACTTGTCTATTTGGGAAGGCAACACGTTAAATGATTGCTTGGAAAGATGGGCAAAAAGAGAGGTGGTTTAAAAAATGTTGCCTGCCATCATTTGTTGGTATGTCTGGTTGGAGCAGAACAATGTAATCTTTGAAGGGCACATTCCCTCCATCTTCTCTATTGTTTTCAAATTCAAAGAAACACTTCCATATAGGCCACCTTTGAAGAAGTCCTCCCCTCGTATACTTCAGATCCCGAGCCTTTTTTCCCCTACAGTGAGATGGTTCAATGGAGATGTGTATTTAAATGACCATAGATGTGGGGCGGGGGGCTTGATAAAGACTAGTTCAAATACGATAATTAAGTGGACTTTTAACTGTGGCTATGGGACCAATACTAGATTAGAATTGCTTGGTGCATGGGTGACCCTATCCCTAGTTGTACGATTGAATATAGATGTTTTACAAATAATTGGTGATTCGAAGATTATCATCGAATGGCTGAAGGATAAAGGTAGGATACATGTAGCCTCATTAATGGGTTGGATAGACATAATTAATAGGCTCAATATTGCTTTTAAAGAGATTATCTTCATCCATGTATATAGGGAGCTAAACATGGAAGTTGATTACCTGTCGAAGGTTGAAGGAATGATAAACTACAACTTCTGGGTAGATGGAAATAAAGGGCCCACTTCTTTATTCTATCTATATTAACTTCTCAGCTGCAGTACTTGGGTCTTTCTCAATATTCTGGAGCATTCGAAGGATAGACACATTTTCTGGCGCAACTTAGAAATATAGTGTCTTGTTGCTGGATCCATTTTCAAACATCTTGTGTTTTGTTGCTTTTGTTAGCACTATGTACTGAGGTTAAGACAATTAATTCACATTTTTGTGAGTTAAGATCGAAACTTTTGGTTTTTGTGAAGATATGAAGCTATGTATAGAATGCAAGAACTTTGATGATATGTAAAGTGAACCATTTTATATCATTCAAGAACTTTTGATGATATATAATATAAAAATAATTTTTTCTTGTTTAAAAAAACAATATTACACTATACAATGAATATATGCATTATATATATTAATAGTATATATTACATTCTATCATAACCTAGATATTTCGTTTATCATATATATACATAATTTTTTTTTTTCATTTCATGTTTAAAAAAAAATGTTGAATTGGCTTGTGTGTGAATAAGATTATGACAACATGCAAAAGTTTAAATGTTTATAAACAAATGATGCATCAGTCAAATTCAGTTTGTCATTTTTCTCCCATTCAATTCATGAGTGTACTTAATACTAAGTTTAATGGAACTTGACGAATAATCATGAAATCCAAATTCAAGTAAAATCTTTTTCATTAGAAAGGCATTCAAGGAGACGAAAACAATGGAGACACCAAGACTAAAAAACAAGTTAAATTTGAAATCGCTCAAAATAAAGCAATAGAAAGCAATATAAAGAAAATTTTAACAAAATTCATATGGAGGGCCCCATAATTTTGAAAAAATTAAGGGGGGCGTTGAGACCTCAACAGTATGTAGAGAATATAGATACTTATTTATTTTACATGTTGCAACCAACCAACTAACTGTGGGTGATCTCCTTTCCACCCAACCGTAGGCTTAGATACATTCACTATTAACACTCTGGCCACCCCCATGCCAAGCCATGATACCACCAAGGAACTCTCTCACTATTGACTCATCATGCCAATGATTAGATTAGGGAGGTTACTCTCCTCCACTTCTCTGGAAAGAACAAAAGTCTCCCCTTCTTCCTATTGGACTCAAAACCTCCACAGAGTTTATCAAATGCCTTCCCAACTACATTTATCTCTAACTACTATCAAGCCTATATCCCTCTCATGTTCCAGTCAGGAACTCATGGGGTCTTCTCTATTCCATCCTTATCACTCTAATTTCACACCCCTTTGGGTATGGTCTTATATCAACCCCAGAACTCAGATCCCTTCCGCTCTCTCTTGCACACATACTCCTTCTTCCTTCTTTGTAGGTCTTCTCCCTGACCCAAGAACCCCGATCTCCCTTTCTCTTTCCCCTTCATGTGTTTCTCTTGCACACGTAGATTGGGAAGGTTATAGACCTGTTCTTCTATTTCTTCTATTAGAAGGAAACTCGTGGGTCAATCATGGGGACCTGTGGTGATATTTACTATTCTCCTCTATATTACAACTTCTTGTCCCCTTTGGCAGCCCTCCATACTTCCACTAATTGGGGTGGTTGGTTGTACAACTACCAACCTACCTCATTAATTGTTTTTCCTTGAAATCGGGGCTAAGTAAATAAATTTGAATATCAAATATTATCAACAAGGAGTTTTGGGTCATATTTATCATGATGAACTCCTCTATAAGTTTACTCACTCTTTCCTCTAGTGGTATCATGGCCAGGACTTCATGGCTTCACCCTATAGTTAGTTTTTGGCATTTACAATTAAACAATATTTACAATAATTACATGTCATTGCATAGAAATCAACAATCGTGATTAATTACATATACTTAGGTTTTAGAGAGAGGGTGTTACAATCCCCTCCCCCTTCAAAAGAAAATCATCCTCAATGTTCTTTACTTCTCAACAACACCTTCCATGCCTTATTCTTTCAACTACCTCAACAATGTTATTCCTCTTCTTGGTCTGGTCCTTTCCCATACTCTTGGCCTTTGTCACATGCCTACAATAATTTCAAAGAACAAGCATATTAATCACCATTTCATACAAAAACATTTTATTGTTATTCAAAACTCAAGAGGAAATATTCACATTAGCACAATGCTTATCTGTTCAATCTCATGGATCCACATCCAGTTGGTTGTCATACTAACTTGGCCCATTGTTTTTCTTGACATACCCATTGTGTGCATGATCCCAATAAACACTCTATAAGTGTCATCAAAGTATCATCTTCCTTGCAGTCACTCACCCTCTATGCCCAGGATCATGCATCCCCTTCTCTATTATACAATCCCTCATATGATCTATCTTTCCTTGCCAAGGATTTCTTGCACAAGAAGAGTTTCAGAGACTTCATCGAGTCTTATGGCTGAGGCATCCCTCTGACTTTCTCTGCTGATATATCCCTCTGGGCCATGTTACCTCAACATTATATTTTTTTTATGGTAATCATGTCTTATTTCAAGGTTCTCATGTTACAACAATACCCTTTTTTCCATGCTTTCCAAGATTGGCAACCATCATTTGTCCTGCCAGGACATATCTGTTATCTCACCTGTATCACATGCATACATTAACCATGAGATGTAACATTAATTTTCAATCAAATTTATTTCAAATATGTCACCCACATATTTCAAAATTCACATTTTCATTCTTAGATATGTTCCACATAGGAATGAGAGTCACAAGTATGAGATTTCCTTACAATTATTTGGATATTTCATAACCAACACGAATTGGTCCCCCGTATGGACTTATTTTTCTACCATACCCAAGACCCTTCTTCCTGTAATTTCAACTTCAATCAACAAAAACAATTGTTAGTTCTCATGCACATTATATTTTTATTGCACACTTGCAATAATTTCCAAACAATTTTCAAAATTGTGCATACTAACAATTTCCTCACATTCATCTATTTAATGATATAAAATAAAAAGGAAATGTCATTCCTTACACATTATTTACTTCAACATACCAAGCCTTTTCAAATGCAATCAATTCATCATAAGAATTTAAAAAATGTGCCAATGTCTATGGCCACATTTACACATAATGCACCCTTGCATTGATTTTTGGTTACCACAGTTTATGTGAGGTACTTTTCCATAGTGAGTTGGATTTGAGCCAATCTTCTCACCTCATGGCTTCTCTATACACATTCATTATTACAACAGGATTGTCCCTCCTTCTTTATGTTGATCTTAGCCTCAAATCAACACACATGAAACTAAAAATTTTCACATGAATTCCTTTAAGCATTTATTGCGCCTCTTTTGTCACCTAAATGAGAAAAACAAAGGTGATTACAAGCTTAGTTGGGTTAGCTAAGAAAGACAACAGTAAAGGGAAGGGTTAGAAAAATAAACATAAAAGACTAAGCTAAGAATTAAACTAGGAAAGAAAAGAACAACTAAACTATTGTGCATAAGGACATAAGAACAAGAAACAAACTCATGTCACCAATGGAAAGGATTGTATTAGTGAAAAGAAAACATCGAAAAGAAAGGGGACTTTGGGTCCCTTCTTCCTCTAGGGGAGGGCTCTTGGACCCCCAAGATTGAGCTCTTCTTACAACTTGAAAACTTGAAAGAAATGGTGAAAGAATCCCAAGCTAACCCACTCAAAAGGTGATGTGGATTTCCCAAATGGAATGGTGCTAGTATGCTCTTGATGAGAAAATAGGATTCCCCAAGAGAATAGCAGCAGCATAACCTTACAAATGAATTCCTTGAAAATGTAGTGCACCCAAGGCTTTGTTTTATAGAACCACTTTGAGGTATTGTGAAACAAACTTTTAGTGTGAAAAGGGGTTGTTTAGGGCACCTTTAGGTCTTTGACCAGCCACCCATCCGGATCCAGTCGAGATTTGGATGTCAAATCGACTTGGAAGCTGAAACAGAAGTGGGTGGGAGGCCGACCAACATCATAAATGCATCGTTCTCAGGTGTGCGCGGCTTTTAGCGTCCACAGTCGCGCATCATGCACATGTGCGCTTTTCTTGCATTTATTAATGGTGCATGTGCGCACACGCCCTATGTAGTCATAACACATCTTGATTTTATAACTGGTTGTATAGTTTTGAACCTTTTGGAAATGATTTTTTTGTAATTTTGGTCCATGGGTGAACTCATATTTGTTTGAAGATGTTGGATTCCTGTAACCATTTGCGGATGAAATTTCAGTGATAACAGATGCCCCCTGATGGATGAGGGTAAGAGCATATGAATAACCGAAATTCATCAATGTTTCTTCTACTGAGAGTATCGTTGTAAGAAAGAGTGATAGTGAGAGTATCAAGAGTGACCCGTTGGAGGGAGAAGGGAACCTACAGAACCCAACATTTCACAAGGTGTGGAAAATAAATTGTGTATAAATGAGGTGGTCATGCCCCATGCTCGTGTCATGTAACTCCAAAAAAGGGTGTTGTACAGTAACTGAAACTGTGTGTTGATGTAGACAACTGCAACACCCTCGGGGGCGGTTTTGATAAAGGAAGAGGACAATTCTGATGAGGAACATACTCTGAATAGTAGGCCATGATACCTGTAAGAAGTATCACGGATTCTGTGGGCATTGATAGCCCAACAAAGGTCAGAGGTCTTCGGAAAATATAAAAAACAACTGCAATAGTCGCAAAGTAAGACCCACCATAACATGAAAAAGTGTTGAAGTTGAATGTTATGGGGGTCAACAACAGCAGAGATAAATGATGGTTCTCCCTGTGTCATTCGAGACTCCTCATTGTAAAGGTAATGAGAGTCAAGATATTGTAGCCCTTCTGGAAACTGTGCTGATGTCGACAAAAAGGGAGATGCGACTCCAAGAAGCAAAGGGCTTCGTGAAATCCACTAGGGGAGGTCAGGAACTGAGGAGGTACATGGACGAAGTCAATATGCGGGGAGACTCAAGACTTCCCTTGGTTGGGGATATATGCGAAGTATAAGTGGTTGCAACCGTTTAACGATGTCGAGTGTCAGGGGGACAAGGAGACATGGGATAAGTTGTGCCAGAGGCGGGACAAAGTGAACAAACTCAGAGAGTAGAGGTAGGTGGTCTGTGGGATACTCAGAGTTTATGGATGATGTCAACAGGAGTAGGTGATAAGGAATGACCCAACCAAGGGCGGCATGGGTTGCGTTTGCCAAGAAGGTTGCCAAAAGTGACGACAAAAAGCTATGTAAAATGCTAGAAACAATGGCTTAATTACAAAAAGAATTAAAAAATCAGTGGGGATAATAATGTAGATACAAAAATGGGTGCCCCATTGTAAGATGGCTTGGCCTGAGGATGGCGCAAGTTGGTGTAAAAAACAAGTGGAGGGTTGGGGCCCCATAGGTGAGTTTCTGTAGTAGGGCAATGTATGTAGGGCAATCTGAAGATGGGAAAACCTGCGGTGGATGAAATGGATGGTAAATGGTGCTGCGGGAGTGCAGTCAAAATAAAACTGTGAGGAAGTGCCCTAGGAGTCCATTGGGTAGGCTATAAAAATGAGGAGAAGGAGTATGTGGCTGATTCGCGACATGATGTAAGACTATTGGGACTCCCATCCCTAAAGGTTGAAAACAACATGAGTGTCAAAGTGCCAAGGGGGGCTATGAATGGGACAACTCATGTGGGGGAGAGTGCTACCAGGTGACAGTACCCAAAATGAAGTGGAGGTGACAGAATTGTAGAGCCGGATATAAGGACCCTAGAGGCAAATTTCAGAGGGTGTGACTGGAGATGCAATTGAGATTCAGAGGGAATGGTTACATGCCAGTGTTGATTATATACTTGAATGTGTCGTGATGGTGTGTGATGACCAAGTACCTGCACACATGATAACCAAATACCTGACGTGAACAATATCTGAAGATAATTGAACATATAATCATTTATTTGATAATTTTGAACATGAGCATGCGTACCCGGACGAGGTATGGAAAAATGGATCCCCAGGGGATAAGGATAAAAAATGGCTCGGGGACTGTCTTGATGTAGAGGAAGGGGTGTTGATCCCGTGGCTGAAGACAGATCGAAAAACAAACATCTGGAGCTCCCATAGTGCGCAGACGATCGAGAAGTATACATGCATGGGTGCACGCCTGTAATGCGAATATCCATGCACGGGGGTGCCTTAATGGGGGAAATAGGCACGCATGGTATGCACGCCTGCAAGCTAAACAGTTGCGCATGTGTACACATCTGTGTAGTGAACAGGCGCGTTATGATGCGTGCCTGTATATCTGATAGGGGCTCATGAAGGTGCCTCTATATGGATGAAAGGTGCGCACGTGTCCACACTTGTGGGATGAAAAGGCATGCACATGTGCGCGCCTATGGAATGAGTAGGCACGCATGTGTGCGTGCCTGTGGGGTTAAACAACTGCGCCTTGGAGGCAAAGCTGACGGGTGAAAAACTTATCTTTTTTGGAGATGATAATGTGTTTATGTTTGAGATGGCTGATCGAGAACTGGTTTATGTGGTTGCAGGTGATCATTTGGATTATGTTGGTTCACTGGAGAGAGAGAGAGATTGGTCACAACTCAGAGAGGTTGTGACCAATGAGGAGTCGACGGTTCATGATAATTTGGCAGCTTGTGGGTTGCTGAAGTTCTTTGAGTGCCCCTTGGTATGGGCCCAAGAGTACCTTATGCAGTTCTTGATTCGGATGTGGATTCAGGATCTACATTGTTTTATGGTGTGTGGTGAGCATCCGGCCTTCATTGCGGTGGAGGATGTATATTTTCTGACTGGGCTCCCTTTTCAGGGAACACCCTTACCGACGGAGCCCGCATTACCTAGGGATGGGTAGTTGGCTACCCTAGGCTGGAGGTACTGTATGAGGGAGGACTTTATGTCGGGC
>SNQJ01S0001414.1:234051-245268 GCA_010110895.2 Picea sitchensis | reverse complement strand
ATCTACGGTCAGCATTGGATTCCAGACCCCCCCATCCATTATGATTTTAATGGAAGGGGGGGGGTCCGGAATGAGTGATAAAAAGTGTGCAAAGATCTACGGCTCGGAAGCAGGCACGCAGATCAACAGCCCAAGATGTATTTCAGACCCCCCCGACTGATCTACCTTTAACTAGGGGGGGGGGTCGGGAATGGTTTTCTTCCTTTCGCGGGTCCCTTGTTATACGTGGTGTCGATCTATTTCCCCCGAGTCCCGTCACCATCTGCTATCGGACAGACCTCCGTCATCTCTGGACGTCACCCTCCACCTTTCTCGAACTGATCATGTCCCATAACTGTGGTCATTCTGTTCCCCCTATTCGCTCGGGGAAAGCCCCTTATTATGACTTTTACCTCCAATCGATAGCCGCCACATCACCCGTTTGTATCCCTCAGCCACCATCACCTGCCATCTCACCCTCAAAGTGATCTGTTGGCCATTTATTACTGGATAATCTATCTGTTATCTAGCTGACCTATCTCCCATGCCCAACCGCCCCCCTTTTTACTTAAAACTACCGTTATTCCCCCTTACTGTCCCCATTCACCCATCGCACTAGAGAAATTCACCTCTTACTCCTTCGTTACAGTTAGTTTCCCTCATCCACGGTCAGTCTCCCCCACTAACATTGTGTTTCATTGCAGGTACCGTTGCAGAAATGGCGCAAAAATCCAAACAAGCAGAAGGACAGGAGAATTTCTTTCTCCCGCCTCTTGTCAACCTGGACAGGATCCCACTGGTCGACAAAGACCGATTAATCACAGATACAAAATGTGATTTCAATTTCTCAGACCTTCATTCATGGCTCAGGGAATTTTTCCTGGACTAGAGTGATGAAATTGGACTCTAAGAGTCAAATTTACCCCTCTACCTCTTCCCTCAGATCCACCATTTTCCAGAGTTTGCTCTCAAGTGCCAAGCTCACTATATTCCCAAACAAAGAGCTGTCATCTCCTCGTCCAGTGAGATCTTGTTCCTCATCACACCCAAATCCATAGACCAAATGATGCAAATCCCCCGAGTTGACTCTGCGTCTCCCTTCAACCTAGAAATTCTAACAGAAGTATACCAGAATATGACCTTCCCCCAAAGAGCTCAAATATTCGAGCTCTTCCTTCCCCCATCGGCTCAATTTCCCTCCACAAATCCTCCTTATCCGTCTTCCATGTTCTCCACTAAGGGAAACCAGGTCATATCATCCCTTTGTGCTTTGTTAGGATACTATTTTGATCAGTGGGTAGATGAACCCATTCTGGGTTTTCTATCCATCTTCTCTACCGACGAAAATCCCACCACCCAGTTTGAATTCAACACATTCTTGGCAGACAATATTCACGAACAGTTCGTGAATTTCGACACAGAAGGCATGTTTAGATACTCATCGATACTAGCATATTTTTTCGTCTTCTTCCAGGTGGATAAATCTGTCTTTGCCATGAAGAAGATGGATGGATACGGTAGACCTCAGGAAGTCACTGCATGGACCTCCTTGCTCAAGAACAACTCCACTGATTTCAGTTTCAAGGAGTTCATCGATCAATTCTACCACCCTATGGTAAGCATGCTAGGTGGTAGGCCTGAGCCTCCAATAAATGACAAAGTCCAGAGAATCCTGCATCTCTCGGACAACACAAAGACTGGGGATTGGTACTTGTATAAAGATTACACCGAGATCAGAGTATACGGGTGCGAGTTGGCACCGTATAAGCTGCCCAAGTATCTGCCTGTCAGAATCTTTGCTCTAGAATATATAAGGCAGATAATAAATTCCGATGACATCCATTTTGTATCATTGAAGAAAAAGCAGTAGCTTAGAATCAAGGGGAAGATTGGCTCCTTCATATGCAACAATCGGGGCATCGAGGAAGAAGCAGACAGGATGCTAAGGGAAATGAAGTTCTCCATGAGCTCCCCATGGAATTATGATCCATGTGGGATCATCTCAGAAATGAGGGTGAAGAACAAAAATGTCCCATATGTTCATGTGTCCAGGCCCGAAGTTGAGAAGTTCGCAACTCAGACAGCCTGGGAGCCTAACACATTGATCAAAGTAGAACACCACAATCCCTTGGCCACTGTGTCACAAATGGCCACTCCACAGGTCCCTAAAGAGAAGAGGTCAAGGCAGAATTTATCTCCGCCTGTCACCGAGGTATCTTCCGAAGAATTCCAGCTGCATACCAAGAGGCCTAAGACTTCGTCAGTTCCTAGCTCAACTGGGGAAAAAGAAGCCCCGTCTACCACAGTGACCAAATTTGGTATTCCACCCTTTGGTTCGAGCCTCCATAAAGGCATAACCTCAACACTGCTGAAAAAATCTACAGATTCTCCATTGACCACCCAGCCAGGCAAGGTGGCACCGAAGCTGAGCATTTTTGAAAAATATGAGCTGATAAAGAAAAGGAACCAGACCCTGACCAGTGGTACTTGTGCCCAATTCTGTAAGCAGACATCGACTGCACAACATAGGCTGCTATCTGCATTTGAAACTGAGAAGGGAAGAATGCATATGGAATTCCTCCAGGCATAGGTACCAGATCCAAAGGTGATCACCGATTATAAAAGGTCCACCTTCGAATTCCAGACGAAGGACGTGCATCCAGTCGACCAGATGGATCTGCACAAGCATAAAAAGGAAATGGTTTTCTATACGTTGGTGCACGCTTCCACTTTCACGTCCAAACTACAGGTGTCCCTGAACAATGTTCAAACACAACTCAAGCTGGAAAAGATATCATCCTTTGCAAAGGACAATAGGATCAAGACTTTGGAGGAGTTGGTCCTCAAGATCGGTTATGATCCTTCAAACGTGAAAGAAGCTGAGGAAATGATAAAGAAGAATAATGCTAACATTGCCTCCTTGAGGAAACAACTAAACCTCCCACCCACAGAGGATTCACAGGTGAAGGAGATAGCAAATAATGAGGGAGAGAAAGATGAGATGCTCAAGATGCTCATGGAGAAGAATGCACAGCTCAAAGAAATGGAAGCTGATATGGAGAAACTATTAAAAGAGAAGGAGCAATTGAAGCCAATGGAAGTCATTCCATTGAGTTCTATTCCAATTTTAGGAGTGAGCACAACATCAGTGATAGAAGTCCCATCCGCAACTCCATTGACATCCCAAGAGAAGACAACCGACCAAGCTAATCCATGGAAAAAATGAACCTATAGGAAGCAGAGATCAACAGGTTGAAAAAGGAGATTGAGAACCTTGAGGAACTCAAATCTTCCTTTCAGACTAGCCTCTCCAAGGAAAAGCAGGTAACAGAGCAGCTCAAGCAGGAGCTACAACAGCTCTGGAAGAAAACAGTGGAAGGAAAGACTTTAGCTGAGGTGAAAGAGAGTGTATGGAAAAACATCACTAAGTCCATGAATGAGATATGGCCCATGATCCAGATCATGTTTGAGCAGAATGAATTGGTCAAGAGGAGAAAACAGGCCATTGAGAAGATTAGAGTAGAATTGGGGGACATGCCAATACAGGCAAACGAGATCATCAAGTTCCTCAATTCTAAGATCAGGGAAGAGCTGGAAGAGCTGAAAATTGAAGACAGAACAGAGACCATCCTTGAGGTTAAAAGAGTTTTGACCAAGAGAGGAATAATGCTTCAGCTGGAAGAAAAGGTTCAGGCCATGGATATAGGGGTACAAATATTCTTCAGTAAGATTGAGGCTCTTCAGAAGAAAGGTCTACCTGGTCTGAAGGTAATCAATGATAAATTGATGACACTCCGAGACTACAAGAAGAGATTAGCCGATGTGGCTAAGGACAACTCAAAGTTTGCAGGAATTCAAGGGAGCATCACTGGCAAGGCATTCCTAGATTCCCTTCAGTGGGACATAAGTATCCAACACGAGATTCGATACATCTTCCTCACAAAGCCTACATTCTCCAAGTACACAGAAATGGACGAAGTGTATCGAAGACTGCTCAAAGTCAACGTGCCCAATCATCTTAGATGGGAGGAACTCTGTGATCTGATCGATTAAAAGATGAGTTGTCCAGGTCTAGTCAGCTGTCCAGTCAGATGAAGTCGTGCAGAGGCTTCATCAACGACCCACCCAAAAATCAGCGTGCAGTTGCACCACCTCATCAAGCAGTTCCTAGATTTAGGAAATTTGTTAAGTTAGTTAGGCTAAAAATAGATTTAGCACATCCTGGTCATTAATGACAGGACCGTTTGTAATTTGAGTTATAAATACTTCACCTTTCAAAGTATTGAGGGTTGTTGATCTTCACACCCTGACGCTATCAGACTGTAATATTTTTGAAGAGATCTTCCATTAATAAAAAGGAGGCACTTTATAGGATTCTTGCGTGTATTCACTGGTGATGTTTTCTCTCTAAGTTGAATGTTATTCTCACTTGGTTATCATACTATTTTCTCAATCTAATCTTTAAGAGTAACAAATGTTGCAGGATTTATCTCGTATACCCTGTTTCTGACTCGAAAGATTTTAGTGTTTTATCTTCTGGTGTTTTCAATAAAGAAATTCCTAACTTCTTCTTTCTTGAAATTATCTTTCTCATCTTTTCTGTTGTTCATCATTTAAGCTACTAAAATATCCAGTGATTATATTATCTCGCCCTGTGAAAGTTTTCCCTTTGCGTTTCTGGTTTGTATTTCATATTTTATTAAAACACAGACCCCATAGCCTAATGGATGTGTAGATTGTCTCAACCAATTCGAAAAAACACTTTGACAACAAAACCGACCTATTTCTTTACCTAGCCTAATATTTAAAATTGGAAACATAGATAAATCATATAGAGAGATCCCTCTCTAAAGTTGTAAGGGATAGATCCCAGCTTCAAAAGTGGTTGGATAAAGTTACCTTAGTATATTTCTTCTGCTGTCAACCTCTAGGAAATTTACCAAGTGCTAACAGTACCGAGGTGGTTCACTGGCCTACAGATTTTGTATAGGATGTACTCTATTTTTTGTAAACATTTTGATGGCAGAGTTGACCGATATATATATATATATATATACATTTTGGGATGTTTGTGATGTTCACATGTGTGTGAGGATTTTTTAATGTTGTTTATGATGTCTAATCTATATGTTGTGGTAGACTTCTGATGGTTTATGTGTGTGTAAAGGTGTTTTGATGTGATATATTCCAATCTAGTACAATGTTAGCCATGCTATATGTGATTTGATTAAATTGTCTTGGAATATGTGTAAATGTAATGAAATCAAAATGTCGAGATAAAAGTCTAACTTGCAGGTATTTGCGAAAGAGGCAAGGATCGTGGACACGGTACACATTGTTGAGCTGGAGGACAATCAATTGGGAGTCAAGTAAGACGCTAAGGTGATGAATACGATGATGGATAGCATTGGCGAGGAGACCAATGACGACAATGTACTAGTCTTGGTTGTTGGTTGTGGAGCCCAAACATATCCCACTGGAGTGGAGTAGTTCATGTGAGGGGGAATAGAGGGCCCAAGTAGCCGAAGCGAGATTCTGTGTCCAACGGCTGGTGTCGTCGGCGTAAACGATGTGGTAGGATGATGGAGGAGGCATATGTCAATAACACAAATGATAATTTAGACGTGAGGTATGGAAAAAAGATTAAAAACACTACTAAAGAAATAACCTAGTGTAGAATGGCTATGCTCAGGCGTAAAATTTCTTTGAGTACAACCCGTTGATGGGTTCTTTGAGAGAGAGGCCTTCGGGGGAAGACAAGATGTATGTGCCTTTAGTGAGGCAATGCTGGATAATGTAAGGGCCATGCCATAGTGACTCGAATTTTCCATGGCCAAGGGTATCATGAGCGATATCGTAAGAAAGAACGAGGTCGCCTTAGTGAAATGAGCGAAGGTTGACATGATGATCAAAGGTGGCTTTTGACTGTTTTTTGGCTGCCTTATTTTTCTGTAATGAAGATCGACGATCTTCATCCAGGGACTCTAAGTTCAACAAACGCTTCTCCATTGGAGAAGTGTCAGGTAATAGCTCAATCGTGGCGCGTAATGTGGGAATTTCACACTCGATAGGAAGAGTGGACTTGACCCCGTGGACTAGATGAAATGGTGTGAAACCAGTGACAATTTTCACAGCCGTACGGTAAGCCCATAGTGCGGAAAATAACATATGATGCCAATTGGTCTTATGTTTGTTAACCGTGCGCTCCAACATGGTCTTGAGGACCTTGTTAACTACGTCGACCTGTTCGTTGGACTGAGGGTAGTATGGTGAGGCAAACTCATCGGAGAATCCTAAACGGGATGAGAGTTCAATGAAAATATCATTCTCGAAATGTTTCCCATGCTCAGAGACTAGTTGGAGTGGTACTCCAAAGCAGGATATGACGTGGTTAAAGAAAAAACACGTTGCGGTCTCAATGGTGTTGTTGAAGGTAGGCATGGCTTCAGCCCACTTTGTGAAGTAATCGACTGCAACGAAGATGTATTTGTGTCCATTGTTGGATGGAGGGTTTCACATCATGAATTCGATGCCCCATTTACAAAAGGGGCCTACAGTAATGACTGGGTGTAGAAGAGCAGGTGGTGCTCGTGCTTTGTTGGCATAAAGCTGGCATTTATCACATCGCTTCATGGCATGAATGCAGTCATGAAATAATGTAGGCCAAAAGTAACCTGCGTGAATGATTTTCTGAGCAGTGGACATCCTCGAAAGGTGGCCCTTGCAAGCGTTGTTGTGGCAGTCATTCAAGACTCGATCGACCTCATCAATAGTGAAGCATCGATGGAGTATGGTGTTGACCCCTCACCGATATAAGATATCTCTGATGAAGATATAGCGGGGGGCCTGATGGCGAATACATCAACGATCATCTTGTGATAGGTGGTTACCGAACTTTTGGGTTCGGAGTTAGACGAGGATATCGTTGTACCAAGGATCATCCGAAATGATGTAAAAGAGATGTTCATCGAGGAATTCGGTATTGACGAGGGAACTGGTAGTATTGGAGGGGAAGGCTGTGACGAGTTCGGCGAGGACGAGAGATTTCTTGCTCTTGGGTGTTGAAAATTCAAGATCGTACTCCTGAAGGATAACGATCCATCGGGAAAATTTACCGTTAATTTGTCGACGACTGAACAAGTATTGCATGGGGTTGGAATCTTATATGACTTTGGTTGTGCGAAGTAGAATGTAATGGCGCAGTTTCTGGACTGCAAGGATGAATGCAAGGGCTAGTTTCTCTTTGTGATTGCATTTCAAGGGTGGCCCTGAGAGGTTTTTACTAATGTAGTAAATGACATGCTTATGATCATCATCTCCTATTTGAACAAGAACTCCTGCTACTGAGACGGTTGAGGCTGATATGTAGAGGATATAGTCGAGATTATAGTTGGGTGAAATAATTAAAGGGGTGTTGGAGAGTGCCATTTTAAGATTGTCGAAAGCATTTTGGGCATGTTCATCTCAGTGGAATGGGATGTCGTGGTGTAGTAAGCAAAGGAAACCATGTGCTCAAGTGGCATAGTCTGGGACAAATCGCCGTAAAAAGTTAGTTTTTCCTTGTAGGCTCTGGAATTGGTGTAAATTTCGAGGGGGTGGAATTTCTGTGATGGCCTGGACTTTGAGGGGATCCATGGTAATACCACTTTGGGTAACGATGAACCTGAGGAGGCGCCTGGCAGTGACGCATAACACGCACTTGAGGGGGTTTAAGCAGATGTTGTACTAACGAAACCTTTGGAAGATGATTCGTAAATCATCAAGATGTTGAGTGCATTTTTTGAATTGAGCTATGAGGTCGTCCAATTATGCGTGGATGATATGAGCTAGATCATGAAAATTGTATGTCATAGCCTGTTGGAAAGTTGTGCCAGTGTTTTTTAGGCCAAAAGGCATGACACGATATGAAAAAGTACCCCAAGTGGTGGTAAATGCGGTCTTGTATTGATCGGTTGGATGGATTTGGATTTGGTTATAGCCAGAGAAAATGTCCATGAAGGATAAAGCCTCATGGCTTGCACAATCGTCGATAATTTGATCGATAAAAGGCGTTGGAAAGTTGTCTTTGGGACAGGCATGATTGAGATAGCGAAAGTCCATGCATACATGGATGGTGCCTTATTTTTTGTTAATGGGGACAGGGTTGGAGACCCATGAGGTATAGACGATGGGGTAGATGAACCCAACAACACGTAATTTGTCAATCTCGCCTTTGATGGCCGCTGCTTTGGATGGGTGTAGCGGTTGTTGTTTTTGGCAAACCGGTGTGATATCAGGCTAGGTGTCTATGCGATGTTTGACAATAGAGGGATCAAGGCCAAGAATTTCTGTGTATGACCAAGAAAAAATATCCCGGTATTCTTGGAAGAGGAATTTATAGGTAGTGATTTCTTCAGGAGTGCATGCGGCACCAATGGTGATTTCCTCAACAACTCCATTTTTTATGGAAATATCGATTTGGATGGTAGGGGAAATGTTGGCCATATTTCCTTCTTCAAAAGCATCAGGGGTAGGGATAGGGTTGTTGAACCAGTTGATATGCCCTGATGGGATAAAATCCTTGGTTTTGACTGCATATATGGGGTGTTGGTTAGGAGGCGTGAAGGCTTCCTATGAAAGGAAGAGCGCTCTGTGGTGTAGCGCATCCTATGGGTAGTCGGGGGTGGTTAATTCCTCGAGTATGTCCTCATCCTAGTGGAATTGTCAGGAATACAAGGGATCTAAAAGAGTGATATTGGTGACTGTCACCATGTGGTTATCTTCTAGTGATGAAGAAGCAGGGGGAATGACACAATGAGATTGCGATGGTTCACTCGACATAAACCAAATATCAAGATACTGAGGGTTATAAATGGTAGTTGGGTGTAAATTTCCGTGGGGAAATGAATGGGGGAATTGGGGGTAAATCCTCGTATAAGTCATCCAATAACCATGGAGGATTAGGGAGTGTTTCTGGCTCAGGATAAATAATATGAAGAATCTCTAGTGATGGGGTAGCGTTAATCATCAATTCTGTAAGGGGTGTAGGAGTTTGAATTAGGGTCACTTGGCGTTGCCTATATTCAATGATCATAGGACATTGATATGTGAAATGATCTAAGGATTCACAGAGAGAGCAGGGGCATCTCATACGTTCATTGACTGAGGTTGTGACATAATGGATGTCGGTGACAGGAGTTGGGGTGGGTGTTTACTGAAAGCTTTGGCGTACAGCTGTTAGTGTCTGCCAGAATTGAAGTAACACTGGAAAATGGTGTGTGTAATGGCCATATTCTGAACAGATGGCACATGCAAATTTGGTTCACAATCATTTGTTACTTGTGTTCTGTGAGATAGCGAAAATACTGGAGGAAGCGATGAGCGGTGGTGGTGCTCAAGGGAGTTGCATGAGATTACGTAACTCGGGGAGAGATGGGCATTTGTTGGTGGGGTGTCCATCTTTCTCACATAGCGTGCAAGGAAGTTGTACACATGGGGGAAGTGGAGCTGTGGGATCCTTCTTTCTCTTTCCCCCAGCTGTAGTAGGGGGGTTAGTGAGTGGGGGTGTAGGGGGTATGGTGGGAGTGAGTATGGGAATCTGCATTAGGATTCCTTCTGTTTGGGGAGGGAGGGATGGTTGAGGAACCATCTCAGGTGGATGTAAATACCAAACTGGGATTGCTAGCACCATATTAGGAAGGGTAAGCATTGCAGCGACCTGGAAAGCCTGTACACCTGGTGGAGGGTAAAATATAGGATTTGGGTAATGGCTTGGGGGACTGTTTACCAAATCGGGATCTAGCCCTGGGGAAGATCATGAACGGGTCGAGATGAATTAGTTCCAGGGGTGTTAAGCCCTAATATTGTCTCATTAACCCTTAATTGGGGCATATTAGATTAGTAATGTTATTTTATTTATGTCGGGTTTAGGCCATTAATTGTAATTATACCTCCTAGTCTCCTATATATACCAAGGAGACATTTTCATTTTGAATCATCAGGTACTTGAACATTTAAGTGGGGTAAAAGGAGTTTGCCCCCTTGAAGAGGATTATTATCTGAAATTATCTCTTTTTCAAGGCGTTGAGTACTTTTCCTAAGGTTTTTCTATGCTATATTGATGTTTGGTTCTTAACATATGGTATCAGAGCTCAAGGTCTTGGGGTTTCTCTGCTACATCTGAGACAACGTGGAATTTTTGCTATAACTTTTTTTCTAAAATGTTTCAGAAGGAACAGCTTGGAGGGTATTTAGAAGACGGATCAAGGTACGTTGGGTTCAAAATTAAGCTCCCGAGGAATTATACTTTTGGAGATACAGCCTATACAAGATAGGGTTCTGGAATCATCTTGAAATGAGTCATTGAGGAATTTTCGCTATAAAACATTTTCTGTAATGTTTCAGACCCTGAAATTCGGAGGCCATTTACAAAAATTAGTAAGGTATCTGTGGTAAAAATTTCAGCTTCTGGGTCATCTTAAATTTATGTATACACCTTTTGTAAGATAGGGTATCTGACTAGTCTCAAGAAGGTGTTCTAGGTAAAACAATCATAACTTCTTGCTAGAGTATCCAAATTGAGTGGGACTGGTTGCATTGGATCGTGGAAAGTCTATAGTATTTTGGGTGCAAGTTTCAGAATTTGATATCAATTATTTTGTGCAGGGAATTCTATACAAGTGAGATATCCTGGAAAGGCCAAAAATCGGCAAGTTGTGAGGAAGTTACCATAAATTCCACTTGGCACATCCAATTTTGATCAGACATGTGGCATTGCAGAGAAGAAATATCAGAGAAATACCTAAAATAAATTTTCATACCCAGAAGGGACGAAACGTGGGAGATCGAACAGAATAAATATTGTCTAGCAGAACCACCTCAAAATCAAGACTCAAAAGTGATATTTGGCAAACATGCCACCCAAAAAGGGACCTTCTACACCAAATAAGCCACCAGAAAATCCTAATTGGACTCTTGATGAAGGTGAAGAAATGCGTAGGGACATAAGTGAACTACAAAAGAAGATGGATTCAATGGAATCTAAGATAGATGGTTTAAAAGGGGAGATCATGGAAGCATTGAAAAATTTCATAACAGAGAAGACACCTGAAAGTGGAAATGCATCCCATGAAATTCATGATGAGGACACAAGGAAGGTGAATCAAGAATGGAGAAACTCCAACTTTGGTTTGAAAACCAACCACGTTCCGAAGATTGATATGAGGAAGTTTGATGGCAAGGACCCAATCACATGGATAC
>SNQJ01S0001414.1:201066-234041 GCA_010110895.2 Picea sitchensis | reverse complement strand
AATTATCACCAAAGTACTATGGCCCTTATAAGGTATTGCAAAAGATTGGTACTATGGCATACAAATTGGAGCTACCTGCATCTTCACGAGTACACCCAGTCTTCCATGTTTCATGCTTAAAAAATGTTATAGGCGATAAGATCTCAGTTCAAACTGCATTGCCAAAACTTGACGAGGAAGGAAAAATCATATTGGAGCCTGAAGCCATAACTGACACAAGAATTCACCAACTAAGGAATAGATCCATTTCAGAGTATCTCATTAAATGGAGGAAACTACCGGTAGAAGATTCCACTTGGGAAGATGAGTCTTTTATACATAAGCATCCAGAGTTACTCAAGCGTTGCGGACAACACTTGTCTCAAGGGGAGGGGCATGTTAAGCCCTAATATTGGCTCATTAACCCTTAATTGGGGCAGTAATGTTATTTTATTTATGTCGGCTTTGGGCCATTAGTTGTAATTATACCTCCTAGTCTCTTATATATACCAAGGAGACATTTTCATTTTGAATCATCGGGTACTTGAAAATTTAAGTGGGGTAAAAAGAGTTTTCCCCCTTGAAGAGGATTATTATCTGAAATTATCTCTTTTTCAAGGCGTTGAGTACTTTTCTTGAGGTTTTTCTATGCTATATTGATGTTTGGTTCTTAACAAGGGGATTCCTGAGGGAGAATTTATGTGGCTAGTGGGACGTCAGATATAAGAGAAGCCTCACTAGGAGGAAGGATATCCTCAATGTTATTTCCTTTGAGTGAGATGACACATACCTGATTGGAAGGATGAATGAGAAGTGGTGCACCATGTTAAGTTCCTAACAAGGATGGGTCTTTGAAAATTCTGGGCCCCATTTCGATGAGTGGGTACATCTCAAGATTAGTATGGACAAAAGGGAGAATGTTATCGATGTTGGCAGAAGGGTTAGGCTCATAATGTGAGACTTGATCAATGGTAATGATCTTCCCGTCACGGGGGAACATCATGGTTCGAAAGATGGAAGAGGCAACTGCCTTCATAGCGTACATGTAGCTACGACTGAACAACATATTGTAATCAAGTGGGGCATCAATAACTTCAATGTCAATGAGAATAGTCTTTCCCTCGAGTTCTACAGGGACATTTTGGAAGAGCCCATCGGGAGAAGATGGTCGTCCGTCATAAGCTCTTAAGGTAATGGTAGATGGTATAAGTTCAAGGGAACCAAGTTTCTACCATACAGACTTTGACATGATGCATGTGGATGCACCTTCATCGATGATGCACCAATGAACTGCAATGTTCCAAATTTTAATGGGGATTTGAAAAGCGATGAGAGTGGGGAGGCGAGGTTCAATGCTATCGAGATTAAATGTGATGAGTTGAGTATCCGCAGGGTCGACTTCCCCCAAGGTGGAAAGTAATGACTTCCACCGAGTGGTAAAAGTTTGACGTACTTCTAATACTGACATGACAGCTGGGGATTCTGCCAAGTCATCAACCAAAATGTAATTATGAGCTGCCCTAGCCTGAGGGTTGTGAACATTCCTATGTAATGGGATGCGAGGGATGTGAAGCGGGTTTTCTATGTTAGGGCGAGGGATCATTAAAGGGGGTCCCATTGGTGCTAGGATTGTTTATGGGGGAATGGGAGGAGACTCAGAGGGTGCATGGTATTGACGACTACGTATTTGTACAAGGACTTCTTCCTCACTAGTGAGGAGGATAGTATGATCTGCAGGATTGCTTGGATTGAGATATTATCCCAACTGTGGTGGGGTAGGCTACATGTCTTGTTGGGTGTTCATTACTCCTTGGTGTGGAATGGCGTTCTGCAGCACGGTTGGGGGTGGTTGTTGCATGTATTGTTGTGGGGCCTGCTGAGGGGAAGGTGGTGATGGAGGATGTGGTCCATTCACTGAGTCTTTCATCCATTTAAAATCAGTGATTTGGGGGAAATGATGAGTATAATGACTGAACTCACCGCAAAGGGCACAGGGGAAGTTGGTTCAAAGGTTATTGTTATTTTTTCCTTGACGTCTATTATTGTTTCCCCCCTAGGGGTTTTGAGTCCCTTGATTCTGGTTGCCCCCAGTAGGTTGGTTCTGTTGGGGGTGATTTCTTCTTTGACCTGGGTTGTTATTGTTCTAATTTTTTCATTTCTTTTTGGCATTATTCGACCAATGGGTTGGATTTTCCGTATTCAGCTGTTCAAAATTTTGATATTGCTGAACGGGAGAGGGTTGAACAAAATTAACCCCAGCGTGAGGGTGTCCTTGTGGTGGAGCCATGGGCTGTGGAGGGCCAGGAAATGGAAAGTATGGATTATGTTGTGGTAATGATATGTAAGGTACATAGGAAGGCGTGGCGCTTTAACTAGTACTTAGAGTATAAGATGAGGTAGAGGGAGTACCAGAACTTGTTTGGATAGGTGGGCGTATTGTGGGTGTCGGCGGTGGCCCACTAATGGGTGTAGGAAGGGTAACAAGGTATGGTTGTTGATAAGGGGGTGGAGAATAATAAGGGATTCCTCCATATACCGGTGGATATTGAGGTGTGCCATACATTGGTGGTTGTTGGGGTTGTGGATTATGGTGTGTGGTGTTACCAATCAATCCATCTGCTGAGTGAGACATCCCAGGCTTGTCTTGGCCAAATAGCATGGGTTTTGGGAGATCAGGGAGTATTGTGTACAAGTATCCTGATTGTGAATAGATGAGGTCGTATTGTTGAGCCTTACTGATGGCTTCTTCTTCTAATTAAGTGAAGGTGGAAGCCACATCTTTACTGAGGAGAGAGAAAATTGATTTGAGAAACCAATCAAGACATTGTTGTTTGGTGGTTTCTGCTTTGCACAAACTACGTCATCAATGCCACTCATGAATGTGATCATCGATATGTGTGGCTGAGGTTTGTTTAAAATCAGAGAGTAGTTCAAGACCATTGTCATGGCAGATTGGTAATTGGAAGAAGGTAAAAAATTATTTGGCCAAGGACTCAAAAGTTGCATGGGACCCTAATTTTTCATCTACATACCACTTGTCTGATGGGCCAGTGAGTATGCATTGAAATAATCATAGTCGGATGGAATCATCCATGATGTTGTTGAAAGAGAAACATAAGTGGAAAGTCATGACATGGTTGGTAGGGTCATCTCCTGCCTTTCCTTCAAACTTGGGGATATATGAAGGTAGTTTGGTAGGCATTGTGTGCCATGTGGGGTCATGCAATATAGAATCATTTGTTAGTTTTCTTAGATCTGGTATGTTGAGAGAGGCCAAATATGGCATCTGGAGTGGTGGTGGAGGATTAGTTCTAGCCATGATGTGAGTGTTTTGTGAACCTGATCCTTGAGGGGGAATAGGTGGGTTAGTACTTCTCCCTTGAGAGGAAGTTGTCCCCCCGTTTCCATGTAAAGGAGAGCGAGTGGAGGGTGGACCTTGGGAATTGGACCCAAGTAAGGTGGAACCAAGCAAAGCATATCCCAAGACAGTGGCACTCACAGGAGTGTGAGAAGGTGGGGCTGGTGAGTTGGAAAGACTAGGAACTCCCCCTAGAATAGGAGGGAGATTTATCAAGCATTTGGAATGACGAGGGTTCTGTGGGTCCCCTATGATGTCTGACTAGCTGAGTGAATGTGTGCGAATGGTGGTGAGAGAAATAAATAAACAAGAGCCTTTGCTGCAATGTTTTGAGCTTTACACGATATATATCCAAATCAAATGTAATCAGAAGTGCATCATACATAAAATGTTTTGATAAAGAAGAATATATGTGGATAGGTGGATGTTGTCTGCCTGGGGGAACAAAGAAAACAAATGCTCGTGTCCTAGAAGACATAACATCCTTCCTCTCAAATAGCACTGGACCTTCCAATAATACTCAACAGTGGGGTCTGAAGCCACCGGAAGAGGGACTAGTGAAGGATGAAGTAATCAGTTATAATGAGGGGTAGAGGGTGCATATCCCGAAAGAGCTGGCGATATTTCCCAATAGCCACAAAAAATCCAATCAAGGTGCAATTGCAGCCCACAATTTCCACCTGGGTAGATGTCCTAAAATTTGGTCACTAGGTACTTCGGTCAAAGTGTGACATTTAGATTTTCAGCCTAATAAATGGGTCACAGGATGGATCTCGTCCAAGAGGTGGGTTCCTCAAGGGGGGACGCACAGAACAACTGAACCTCGGCCTTCAACCCTTCATGGGTATCTCCCTGCCTTATGGTGTTAGGAACACTTGACTTGGAGGATTTGAAGTTCCCTATTTGACAACTTCTATTGTTTTGAAAATGTGAGAACCAGATAATGGGGAGTTATTTGGATGCCTATCCCCAAAATCCTACCTAGACTAAAAGATTTCTTTTGGCACCTCCTTTGGAGGAAAACTTAGTGAGTTTAAAAAAAAAAAATTAGATGTGGTTTGTTTGAGAGATTGGGGGTGTGAACCAACCTTGTTGAAATTAAGTGGGAGTGGATAGTTTCATCAAGAAAAGGGTGGGGTGTTTCGGAATCCCTTTGGAGGAAAATTACTTCAACCTCCACGTTTCGAGATGAAGACTATGTGAGTGAGAAGTGACTTTGTGTGTGAACAAGTGAAAGTGTGCCAATTTTTAATAATTTAGGTGTCACCTTGCTGCATGTGGACTTCTCTTGGTCCTTACAAGTGTTGATTACCTAAGTTAATATGTGTCATTGGTACAACCTTGTGGAATTTTAAAGTCCCTAGGAAACTAGCATGTGGACATGTGGGTCCTTACTATTCCTTTAACTCCCTATTGTGATTTAATCTAAGAAATCTTTGAAACTATCCTAGATTATCATCATGTGGGAATGTATGGGCCCGTTACAAAACCTTTAAAATTCCTTAGTGATTTAATGTAAGAAAGTAAATTTCAACACCATCCTATCTTTGTATCATGTGGGCATGTGTGGGCCCGCTACAAGTTTAAGGTGTGTTTGAAAAATAAACTAAGAGGGGTCCTGAGGGGGTGTTGTCCTCTCTTAAAGATTTTGTCTTTTTAAGGGAGATGAAATTGTCCTACAACCTTTTTCTGATTCTCAAGATTGCTTTGTAGCGCGAGAGAAGATCATACTCAACGATTGATATCCAATTTCTGGTCTCAATGCAAGTTTTATATGTGATTTACAAATGATTCCAACTTATACTCTTAGTCAAAGCAGGCCATCCATGTGGCAAAATGAAAGCAAAAGAGGAAGTAATGATTTTAAACCCCCTAAGTGCATATTTTTTTTTACTAATCCATTTATATGGAGAGGGAACTAAGTGTGGTGTAGATTACAATATGCATGGAATCATCTCTAAGAAGGATAGGGGTCGACCACAAATCACAAAAAGGCTTGCAATGTGTATTTTTCTGCACAGTTGTGCGGGTCTCAGAGTAGGAAAAGGTGCACTGAGCACCAATGCGCGAACTAAAAAAGACTTTTGAGCGTAGGTGTGTAGAGGCACTGAGTAATACAATGATTTTGGTGCACGTGCACACGATGTGTGACTGTGGGCCAACAAAACCGCGCACAACTGTCACATGGCTGTGAAGAAAATTTCGCATGAAATTATCTCAACTCAGTTTTGAATTTGATGTTTTGCAGGTGGGCTTGGGCCGATTATGGAACCTGCAGGTTAAATAAACAAAAAGAAGAGCTAAAATAACCCAAATGGGGTAGGAAATTGATACCTTTCCCCAGTGGAGTCGCCAATCTGTTGCGCCTCTTTTTTCACCTAAATGAGAAAAACATAGGTGCTTACAAGCTTAGTTGGGTTAGCTAAGCAAGACAACAGTAAAGGGAAGGGTTAGAAGAATAAACATAAAAGACTAAGCTAATAATTAAACTAGGAAAGGAAATAACAACTAAACTATTGTGCATAAGGACATAAGAACAAGAAACAAACAAGACTCATGTCACCAATGGAAAGGATTGTATTAGTGAAAAGAAAACACTGAAAAGAAAGGGGACTTTGGGTCCCTTCTTCCTCCAAGGGAGGGCTCTTGGACCCCCAAGATTGAGCTCTTCTTACAACTTGAAAACTTGAAATAAATGGTGAAAGAATCCCAAGCTAACCCACTCAAAAGGTGATGTGGAATTCCCAAATGGAATGGTGCTAGTATGCTCTTGATGAGAAAAGAGGATTCCCCAAGAGAATAGCAACAACATAACCTTACAAATGAATTCCTTGAAAATGTAGAGCACCCATGGCTTTGTTTTATAGCACCACTTTGAGGTATTGTGCAACCAACTTTTAGTGTGAAAAGGGGTTGTTTAGGGCAACTTTAGGTCTTTGACCATCCACCCAGCTGGATCCAGCCGAGATTTGGATGTAAAATCGACTTGGAAGATGAACCAGAATTGGGTGGGAGGCCGACCAACATCATAAATGCGTTGTTCTTAGGTGTGCACAACTTTTAGCGTCCACAGTCACGCATCGTGAACATGTGCACTTTTCCTACGTTTCTTGATGGCGCATGTGTGCACGCACCCTGTGTAGTCATAGTGCATCTTGATTTTATAACTGGTTGTATAGTTTTGAACCTTTTGGAAATGATTTTTTGGTAATTTTGGTCAATGGGTGAACTCATAGTTGTTTGAAGATGCTGGATTCCTGTAACCATTTGCAGACGAAATTTCAGTGATAACAACATTCTTTTTGTACTAGTAGCAAGGGTGCCAACACTCATGGCCACCCAATTACTTTCTTTACAATTGTTACAATCATGGTAGAATATTGGAAGATCCACCTTCCATGATGGGAAGTCCCACACATGCCTACTCTCTTACCACATGCATCTCCTCAATGTATTTAATCAATGTGCTTCTTATAATCACTCTTGTTCCCAATCACTTCTTGATTGGTCAAAGTATTCATGGCATATTTGTCCATGAATTTCTTGAAAGGATATCAATCATCCTTGGTTGCCAAAGGTTCATCCCTCTATCCTTCAGGTTTCTCGTTCCTTAATCATACCCTTCTAGGGTATTAATGTCGTACAACATCCACTGAAAATTACATGCATATCATCAAATAATAAAAACATTTCAGAAGGGATTCTTACCCAATACCTTTTAAATTCTCATGTCACATGAGCATGAAAAAGTTTATACCTATTCTTGCTTCCAACACCCTTTCTGGCATTACCTCATCAATAGTTCTTTATGGGGACTCTCCAAGTCCCTTCATCAATATTTCAACAACAAACTTCTTGTATTTCCCCTCTTCCTGAGGTTGTCAACCATTGGTAGTGGTCCTTTCCTTTCCCAACAACTCAATCATTTCCTCCATATATCATGCATCATCACATTCACATTTACATCATTTGTCATGTAAAATAAAAATGCATGTATCATAGAATTTAAATCAATAAAACATTTTTAGATATGTCCTATCATATCCTTATGCACTTCATCACATTATCCTTAATGTTTTCATCAGTGCAACACAATCAATTTTTAGTTGTTTCTACAATCATACAACTATCATCATTCTTGTGCTAAAAAATTTACAGTCATCAACATATTAGTTTCTTGTTCTAGATAAACATAATAGACAACAAGAAAGGATTCAAGGGATTCTTCCATTTTTCCAACTCCTTCTACACAACTTGGAACTTTCAATCCAACTGAGTTATTTCTAATGCCTCGTTTCCTTTACATAACATGGATCAACCAATCCTATTCATTTAAACATATTTATATATTTATTTTCCAACACAACTCTATCTCATACATGAGAGTTTTTGAAGTGAGAAAAGTGTTCATATTTTCTCCTTCTTTTTATTTTGCAATACATCCCCTTAGGTATCTTCCTTCTCTATTCCTTGAGTATTCTTGGTCAATATCATATTGACCCTTCCGGGATATAGCAGTATACTACCACATCATAATCAGTTCATAAATTTATTGTGAGCTAGTGCATTCTATACACTTACCAATTAGATTGGTCATCGTTCATTTGCATGCCTCCTATGCATGCATTATATTTTAAAATGTAATCTAGGATTCTTATATAAAAATGCCTTGCATCCCACTGCCCATTTCTCATTATTCATTAAGGTTATAGGTTTGTTCTCATGAAATATTTCTTTACACAATTAATTCACATGGAACTTCTTCAACGTGCAACTTTCCTTGTTACAAATTCATCACTATCTGAGGTGATCTCAACCTCAAGTCAACCTTAGCTTCATCATTCCAGGGATTTACCCAATATTCCAAAAGGAATATAAGCATGTATTCTTGTTATTCATTTCATAATTTACATTTAAACATGTATCTTTATATTAATAACGTGTTTTCCAGTTGTGCCTTTATGCACTTAATTGCATGCATTAGCGCGCATGTTGTGTGTGTCTATTGCACCAACACACTTTGCAACTTTATAAGCATATTTATTTAAAATTTATCTAACTCATTATTTTTTCATGATATTCTCAAAGGCATTCTCACCTTGCTTTCTATCTTAATCAACAGAGTAGTTGTGCTCATTTTCCTTTCATAATTTCTTATTATCTCTTTTTGAGGAATGACATACTTCCTCAAGATATTATTTAAACAAAATACTCAAACCCTCCTTCACAGGGCCATCCATCAATCCATGGCATTATTTAGTCTAGGAAAGCATGCTCCTTACCTTACTACCCTCTTACTTAGGCAGTCATAGCATACCCTTTAGTATACATACACTTATACACCATAAATATGCATCACTTGCACATTATTATATTATTCCTATTCATTTATTTGATATTTAATATCAACCTTCTCTATTGAGAGCCTACAACCAATCACCTGACAAGTCTCATAGAAATAATCTTGATTATGTTTCCTTCTCTTCATGGAAACAACCAAGAAGAAACCACTCTTTGTTATCCACATTTTTGGTTATCGAGATGATATTATGATTATGATTATGTCATGATAATGGAAGATCAAACTCTTCATTAGGAATTTTTTCCTGAAGAAGGTTACACTTGTCATTTTCTCAAAATCATATTTTGAAAATAGTTCGCAGGCTGCATATATACTCTCCTGATGATGCGCTATATCTGCGAGAATCCATAATTCCACAGTTAGAAACATTTGCATGACTTCTAGCACTATGTCAATGGTTAAAGGTCGCGAACTTGTTTCTAAGGGAGGAAAATGAATAAGTTCGATTCTTCTAGAGATCTTCTAGAGAAGGGTGAGTTAACTTTGAATGGTTGGCAAAATACTAACTTTCAAGATATCTTGGGATCATTCCCTATCCAAGTAACCAAACTATCTTCTCTTATATATTGGGAAGATTGCTTATGGGAAAAAGTTAAGAAGTTGGCAAGCTAGAGAAATCTATGAAGAAGTGGTGCATTATTGTATGGAGAATTGATCTTTATTGACGAGAGACAACGACAAGGTCATCATGAGTAGTTGATTTTCTTCATGCATGAGCAAGTGTGTGTGTAGGAGACAAAGAGTCATCGAAAGGATCCTACAACATCAAGGCTTTCGGGTTATCATATTTTCTTTCAGTTAGTATAATACATGAATATGTCCCTTTCCCATAATGATGATGTCATCTTATTACATGATTCCTTGATCACGTAGTACTTCGTTAGGTATTGAATATATTAATGCCTTTCTTGTGATTGGTTTGTGTTATTTGTGATTAAGCGACACAAGGAAACATCGGGCTTGACAAGGAACAGAGATTAAAGGGGAGCGTTTACAAGGTATGTACACTATCCATTTCTCTTAGTTTGTTCAATAGCTAGATCTAGGGAAAGTGTACATCGCGTTTTTGTTCTAGATCTAGGTGGATGCAGGGAGATCAGTTAGTGTCAGCACTCACGGGTGTTATCCTTAAACAAAATTAGAAGCTGACTCCAGCAGGGGAAACATCCCTTTTGTCTTTTGGTTCTTGAACTTTTCTATGGCCATTTCTCTTGTTGCCTTTTTCTCGTGATTTGTAAACTTCTGAGCCCTCATAATATCTTGAGAGACCTTCTGGGTTAAAAAAACTAGTTTGGATTTTACCCAGTTGCCGGTGCTTTACTTTCATGGATTCCCTTGCTGTGCTAATTAATAGCTGAGAACTCTAATAGTTCGCCTGCTGCGCGTATATACTCCGGTCGCGGGAATTTCCGCGGTACATAGCGGCTTTGCGAGAATTTTTGGTTTCTCACACTTGTGTCCAAGGGTTTACTTTAGGCCGAGATTGAAATTTTTTTATCAAGTTTTGAATTCCCTGCGATAGCTTTCGATGCAAGGTTGATTTAAGTCTTTTTGACACTTCGTCTCACTGGTTTACATATCTTTTTGCTTCATTTGCTTTCTGGATCTAATCTAGGGTTTTTCAAGCTGTTCTTGCTTTGATTACTTGACTTCCATCCTTTAGCCTTTATTGGCATTTTCTTCTCGGTCTGGGGTTGAATGTGTTGTATTGGTTAAATGTCGATTGATTAGTTAAGAGTTAAGAGTTTGGTGTTTTTAGTTGATTATTATTGTTTCAAAGGGACAATTTTCATTTGCATTAAAGAAACTCCTTGGTTTGTTTTATGTTCTTACTATCATTGAAAGTTTTTTGTTGGGTTGTCATTGATTGTTTGGTATTGTGATTTGATTTTCTTTTCTGCATTCATGAGAGTTCTTCTTGGAAAGTGAACCATTTGTTTTTCTTTCAAGTTTTGTTTTCTCTTTTTGCAAACATAGAAAATCAACAATTGTTAAATTTTTAGAGCATTGAAGTTTTGAAGAGCGGTTAGAAATGAGGATTCATTGAGGCATGATTATTTGTATTGGTCTTTAAAAGGGAAATTGAGAGTACTGTTGCATTAAAGTAATTGTGTTTTATTTGGAAATCTCCCTCTCTCTCCCATAGCTAGAGTTCATTGAAAATAAAAAAAATTACATTTTTTCATATCATTGCATTATTTGGGTTAGAGTCACTCATCATGAGTTTCACTTCCGTTACTTTTGTGAGTAAGAAACAAGCGATACATTTTAAAATTAAGCGTAATTTTAAAATTTGTCTAGTAACTTTTTTCTAGGGCTAGTTTTCACCAACATATAGCTAGGCTAGTGCCTTGGAGTAGGAAGGAAGACACACTCTCCAAAGCTCAACAAACACACAATAGTATCTTGAGAATGGAAGTGTCAAAATTCCATTGGCATATTGTCTGGCAAGCCCAGCCTAACACGAGGGTCAAGCATTAGGTCGCATTGGTGTTGTGAATACTAACTTTCTTTGTGTTGACATCGGTGTAGAAGTTACACACGCGATATTCTGAGAGTGCGCTCAGGAGTATACCCACAATTATGAGTGAAGCCTTTGAGTTGATTCGGGCTCGATACCACAACGCTAGCGTGTGGATCGGAAGTATTGTTCCAGTGATGCGGTATGCATGGTAACCTTAGTATCCTTTCTCTCTAGGTACTTACCAAGGTGACTGTGAAGGGGAATCTTCCGCGGTTGCAGGATCAACGTTGACCAAACTCACTTTCGGGCTCCTTGGAGGTATACCCACAATTATTTGTAGGAGATTGCAGTAAGTCCGTTAAGCATGTTGTCAGTGTAACTTTTCCACCTTGGCCCGCCCCTTCTCATCGTTGTTCGCGGCGTTGGATTTCATCATCAACTAATTAGCCGGGTCAGGAGTTTGTTTGCTTAGTGATTGCTTCTAGATTTTTGTTTACTAGGGTGTCTGTTGTTTGTTTCATTAGTTGACCATAGGATTTTCATTAGGGACTTTGTTACTTGTTTACAATTGCTCCCACCGAAGCGTTAGCGTGTAGGATGCAAGGCTTGTCTCCGGAACATCAGGAAGCTTCCAAACCTTACTTTTGACAACACGAGGGTACCCGAGGAATCTCCTCGATCGAGGTGAAATCCTCTTATTGAATTTACCCTGCGATGGACATAAGTGGCGATCAGGAAGTCTTTACACCACCTCCACAAGTAGACCCTACCGATCCTCTTTCTGAGTTTCGAGTTCACAATACTATAGAGGATTATAGCACTCGTCGTGGTGAAAGACCTACTTGACGATTTCATACTACGGTGGCGATCTTCCCCTCTTGAATCAATGTTGGAGCCTTCTCAGGGGTAGTAGGCCAAAGGTCCTTCTTAATTAAATTGATTTCCAGGCGAGTTTGTTTGGTCACGAATCTCGAGTCTCGAATCGAAATTACGCGCGACTACTACTTATCGTTTTATTTTACCTCGAGATGGCTCATCTTACCGACCTGAGTGTCCAAACCCGAATTCCTGCAACTACTCTTGCCCCTATTAATACCGAGATAACTTCGGTAGTTAATCCAACTCTGCCCCCGGGTTACCATGCATCGAATCCTGCATTGAATGTTCCACATTCAACACCTCCACAAACTCCTGCTGGTTCTCGAGGTGGTCCTCAGTTTTCACAGGCATCCTACTCGGGTTTCATACCGACAATCCCTCAGTTTCCCAATGGCAATGTTAATCCTAGTGGTGATTTACTAACCAACCGTTGCACCTATAAGTACAAATTCCTGTTGGTGGGCAGTCTGGCACAGTTCCTTTTTTTCGGACAAACCTTAGTGACCACAACCTACGGTTGTACATATTTCGGTGGAAATGTCCCTTTAATGGGGGACCAAACTTGCCTTTAGGCCAAAACATCCCTCTTGCATTGGCTCAGTATTGGACTCTACTTATGCAAAATGTTCCTCAAAACCATGAGGGGCAACAAACTATCTACTCAAGACCAGCGGTATCCGGGGTGATAATCCCTATTTGGGGTTGATTGAGTCTATACTCAACCCAGTCCCTACTAAGACTCAAAGGTCAAATCCTTGGGATTACTGCATTCTGCAGGTAGCCGGAGATCTTCTCACAGGGGAAAGCGCATATACACCCAGCGGTCACGAAGCGGGGCTTCCTCCCCAGAGTCACCAGTACCCTCGGTGAATCGGCAATTGCCTTTCTTGCCACTTTGGATTTGCAGATTTGTCTAGGATTTTAAAAGATCCTATTCGTCACTCTCCCAAATAGCAGGCCATCCACATAAACTTCCATCGTTACATTTCAAAATTACGTGGGAAGGTGGGAGGAAGGACCCAAATAATCATGTCATGACTTTCCATTTGTGGTGTTAGGTCTAACTCGTTGATGGGCGACTCCATGGAGTGCGTCTTTTTCAGCGCCTGCCAGTGTTCTTTGCCGAAGTGGTACATTAGAGTTCCACGGATTCTTTTGGTTTCAACACCCTTGCGTGGCTTTTCACCATTACCAGCTTCTGGAATCACGTTCACGATCACGGGGTGAGATTTTAACCTCCTTTAAACAAAGTACCAACACTCATATCTATGATCATATTCGCTTGAGGTGGAGGAGGAGACATCTTATTAAACTTGAGCTTCTTGATCATTTACTGGCCGAATGGTTTACAAATCATTTGTAAACAAAGGTGGAAAGATATATTGCTATGGAAGTGATTATTGTCAGCGGAAAGAAGCGGGGCTATAAGTGGAGTGCTCAATATCTAGATCTCGTTTATTAGCAAACATACACTCTTTACGACTTACTCCCCAACACGCCTCGTCCTTCTACTTCCGCCACTTCAACTGCTCCAGTTGCTTCACATGCAGTTGATGGCGTGATTGGGGCTACTCATGCCCATTCACATTCCGTATCCACTACAACCCCAAAGTCCAATTCTTCTAATGTTCAAATGCTCCAACTCCTACTCCTCAGCGGTAAAACCTCACATTGAGCGTTGTTCAATCTACGCATTAGAGGTAAAGAAACAAATCAAAAAGGAGAGGTAAAGAATAAGGAGAATTAACTAATCAAATGAGCGACCAAAACCCCTCTGTTGATGGCGGGATAAAGCACTCTGGAAACTCACGCTATCCTTGCCTTATGTGTAGTGATGATCACTACACAAAGTTAATAGACGTGCGAAGTTCATAAGTTCCTTCAATCAACACGAAACCTTCTACGTCGGTTGTCTTGTCTCAACCCTTCCCATCTCAACAGATGGCTTCGTTGGTCATTCATGATCAACCCTCTACATCTACACAATCGTTTAATGTGCCTTTGGTGATTGAGAAAGACAACATTACTTACCACTAGAAATAAAGACTATACTTCTTCTAAAGAGAGGTTGACGATACACTTCACGATGCGGGTACCAACCTCTCCATTGAATCCATCTACAACCGATCCTCTTCATCTCGAAAGAACGAATCTTGATACAGTTATACGACCACCCCAAAGGTGTCGTTAAGAAATCGACATTCAATCCTCATGCGAGGCTCGGAACCTCTGACATTGTAGAAGATGCGGCGAACTTTTAGCCAAATGATGTCTTCCTTAGAGTCGCCGGTCACGGCATCACCGCCGCGACTAAGGGCCTGATTGAAGCCATACATGTGGAATTGACCCGACGGATAGAAATTTAATAGTCTTTGACTTGGCGGAGCATATTCCTAGGTTACCCGCACGACTTGCGTTTCAAATACAAGTTGTTGTTGCCGACAAGGACATTTTTGGATGATTGTTGATGAAGGTGCCTCTACGTGTAATGTCTTTTCTTGTTGGAAAGACATTGGCTCTCCATAGTTAACGAGTCACAAAACACTGCGAACCTTCAATGGCTGCGGTTTTAAACTTATGGTCATTGCGCGCCGTCGTTGCATCACTCACGGAAGGTAAGACAGTCCAAGTGGAAGTCGAAGTCTTTGATACTCCTCTTGATTATAATCTTCTACTTGGTGAAAGTTGGGTGATTCTATCGTCGCGATGGTGTCAACCCCTTTAGTGTCCTACCTATTTCTCCACCAAGGTAAAGTGGTCACGGTTGATCAACTGCTTTTCAATGCGATACTGATGCGAGACAGCGTGCCATTCATAGCAAACACCCCTGCGGGTTATGAGAGCGTTAGTGCGATTAATTTCTTAAAGATTCTTCATTAATGGGTACTTTCCCAATTTTCACCCCACCAATATTCCAAACCCGGAAATTCGGTTGCATCTATTAACATGATCTCTTGCGCCTAAATGAACTTCCGATTATTCTGGCGACCCTTGGATAGTACGATCACGGGAGATCATGTTGATTTTGATGACATGATCTTGGATTAAGTCCGATTAGTGCGATTACCAAAACCATTCAATCGGCAGCCCCTCTTACTTCTTCTTGTGATGAGTTGTTTCCTAATCCTTTCCACGTTATTTTTCCAAATGGCCCAGAGATGATCGTATGAGTCTTGAATGACACTCCTTAGGACGATGGGCATCATCGTTTCCATACTGTTTCTGGAACAAAAAAACTCTTGAGAATTACCAACGGTTTTCGACTCATCTGTTATTAGTTCACGGTGGATTCCACGGATCTGCTCTGAGATGTGTTTTGCGGAAGGGAACCTTAAGTAACATTTAAGCCCACAATACCCATAGACATTCAGTGAAACACAGGATAGTCGAGAGCGTTTATATTAGGCTTCGTGTTCTCCGGAAGAAATTGTCACTTACACTTCCTTGTTTAAAGAGATTTCCGTGATATCTTTGCATGGAGTTACGAAGAAGAAATAGCCGGTGTTGACCGATCTATTGTGATTGCATGAAATTAAAGACATACCGGAGCCAAAACCGGTCCGGCCCGGTATCTCCGTCCGCAATCCATCCCGCGTAAAGTCGCGACCATTAAACGGTTGAAAACTACAAAAGCCGATTTTATTTATCTGTGTATCCAGCGAATGGGTTTTGAAACCGATGCCCGGTCGATAAAGGGTGAGAGTCGAGTATTGGCGTTTGTGTTGATTATCGGATATCAACAAAGCATCCTAAGGACAATTTTTCCAACCCCTTTCGTCGACCATATTGTCGATGACTGTGCCGGAATTGAAATTTTTTCCCTCATGGATGGATTTTTCGGCTATAATCAGATCAATATAAACTGGGGACCAACACAAAACCGCTTTATTTGTCCTTGGGTACTTTATTACCATAAACTTCCTTCCGGTCTAAAGAATGCACGAGTTACTTCACGTTCCAACTATGTCTTATGCATTTCGATATCAAACTACCTATTGATTTCGAAAGCCTTGGTAGGACGGTGCGGTCGTCTACTCGTCCAGTCGATCACCCTATGCATCTACGAGCCATTTTAGTTCGTTGTCATTTCTATCGCATTCACTTGAATCATCATAAGTAATATTGTCCTTTTGCATTAGAATCGGAAGACTCCTCTATTTTTATTGTTTCCGCATCGCTGCGGATAGGGTAGATCCTATCAAGGTCGGTGATTCTTAATCTCCTCCTCCTTCTTCTTTCACGCCCGGTTACCAAAGTTCTGGGGAAAACAAACTTTTCTTAAGTGGATTTCATCCCGAATTACGGCAGAGATTACTTTCGGGGTTTACCGATCTTTAAAGAAGGTTCGAGTTTGTCTAGGATAAAGTATGATGATTTTGAAGCCTTGAAGTTATCCCATACTAAAGCTCCTCTTCTTTTTCCTCCGAATTATAGTCGAGTTACTTTCTTTATTTAGGCTAGCGTCCAGAGTATACCATCGTATGGTTCTCGTTCAGGTTGATGCCTGATGAGCATGTTATATATATTACGGTGAAGTTGCTTCTACGAGAATTAAATATCAACATGTGTTGAAGCGGCCCAGGCTATTCAAATAGTCAATGTTTTTATCATTATATTCTCTCTCGGAAAACTACATTGATTTCACACTGTAACCCCATGCAACATATCTTGACTGTTAATTCAAGGGCAAGTACTCAAGTGGATTGTTATTCTCGGAGTTAGTTGGAATTTGATCATACATCGAAGAAGTCTCTAGTTTGTTGAGTTGATTTGATTTTCCCCACTCCAGCGGAGAGTAGCGATTGATTAGTTACCCGAGGCGAGTGCTCTTATAAGTACTAGCGATATTTGATGCGGAGATATCATTATATATCTCGAGACTCAAACTTTTACTACGGCTTGCTTTGTCTAGTGTTGAACGACGTTGTGTCCGTTATCAAACACGTCAATAAATTATTATTGGCGATACTCTTTATCGTCGTGGTGTTGAATCTATTTTCTGATGATGTCTCATTTATGATGAGGCTGAGAAAGATCTAAATGACTACCATTATGGAGTTTGTGGTGGTCATATGTACGGGTATGCTACTTGCAGGAAAATGTCGTCGGGGATACTTTTGGCCCTCGTTGTTTAAAGGTTGTATCAGTTGTTCAGAAGTGTCATGCATGCCGGACCTATAATCAGAATCGGGTTGCATCCACGCTCCCCTTCATCCTGTATTAATTCGATGGGTCTTTAAGCTAAATGGGGCATTGACTTCATGACATGTCACCCTCCGTCGGTCGGGGAGCATGGGTGCATTATTATAGTTGTTGATTATTTTACTAAGTGATCAATGCGATGCCAACATTCGATAATAATGGAAAGACTGCAGCGTTATTTATTTTCAACTATGTCATCACTCGTTTGGTGTTCCTCGGGCTATGGAATTGCCGATCCCGGTAGTCATTTTAGAAACAATATGATATGAACTCGCAGTAGTTGAGCCTTCGGCATGATAGCTCGATACCCTATTATCCACAGGCTAATGGCCGGTCGAAGCCATTAACAAAGTTCTTATCACTATGATTGACGGATGATAGGAATTTTATAAAAATCGGTTGGCACATAATGTTATTTTTGGCATTGTGGGAATATCAGACATCACATTAAATTACACCCACGGGATTCACGCCTTTTGATTAGTTTATGGCATGGAAGCCATTCTACCCATAGAATCCGAGATTACGTCTTTAAAAACTAAATTTGAACTTTACCAAACATACGCCGAAGAGGCGTTGTATTTGATGCGATTAGGCGAGACTCACCGTGACGCTACTATTGTATCCCGAAGCCAAAAGTAGAAGAAATGTGTTAAGGCACATTATGACAAGCATGTTAAACCTGTTAATATTCTCAGAAGGAATCTTGTTCTTCTATTATGAACAAGATAAAGATGTCTTAGAATTTGGAAAATTTGGACAATGTGGTAGGCCTTACATTTGTTAGCAGAAGTTTTACTGACAGGGGGCATATGATTTAGTGGATTATGATGGGGTACCTTTGAAATGAACCCGATGGGTTGTACTTAAAGTGGTAATGCATAAGTCATTTTGTGCATGAAGTATTTGTATTTTTTATGTATACATAGCGAGTGTGTGTGATTACTTTTAGCTTTGAGTTTGATGCTATTTGGCCTCTACCCTTACGATTAAATTGTGTTTGATTGCCAGATGTAAGAGTATTCGCTACCTTATATTAACCCGGCCAGTTGCTAGCGTGGTGCAGAACTAACTTCAGCTGGCAGGCTATCTATGCCCCAACAAGCGAGCTTATATGTTTACGAGGTGTATGCCTTGGCAGTGAGCAACCAACAACATCGTAGAGTATAGAGCCATGATTGAGTTATTGGTTGATGCTATCTCTTGGAATTCGCCGTTTGGTTGTGCGACTTGAATCATAGTTAATTGGTCTTCACAACTAAGTAATGTTTATTCTATCGAAATTAGGTACATTATTAAAGAGTATATTTCTTGGTAAGCCTCTTGGAAAGACATTTTGATTAGATAGAATATCGCTTAGCATTCGAAGTCTTAATACATTGGCAGTCCGTTAGCTAATTATGTGAGACATTTGAACAATTGCCGATAAAACACATGTACACAAAGTGTAAAGTAAGCGGTAAAAACCATGTATATATATATAGCGATCAAGTTTGCTTGTTACAAAATCGTCCGAAGACTAAAAGATCAAAAGAAATGGAAGCTCATGGCTTCTACATAGCGATATCATGACATCAATGATGTTCACGATAGCATATAAAAGCCTTGCTACCCTGAAGACGACCCATGAAGGAACTCCCACTGTATGACGATGATCATGTTGTGGGATCTCCTCGAGAGGCATATCGGAACATCATGCATTAAGCCCTCTAAATTTTGCTCCTGATGGTAAGTCTCGACATCTTTGGGGGCTGGAATCTTGCTTCTCACTTGAGCAGGGAGAACTCCCGCTTGGCTGTGATCTAGCCTTTGTGTTATCAATACATTTTGGTGTTAGTCTTTGACGAAATTACAAAACCAAAAACATTTAATATGATGAAAATACAAAACATCTTAAAAGTTAAAAAGTTGGTGACCTTCTTACCAGTGTTTCCCCAGCATTGCATCTTCGGGAAGGGATGAGATTGGGGATCATTTTCGAAAATCGAAGCCCATTCGCGTAATCCTCAACCATCACCTTTGGCCTTGGAATAATCCCGAAGGCGTGTCATATCGACAATCCCGGTCCTAGCATGCCTAGCCATGGTGGCACCATCATTAACATCCGTGGCTTCTGGGACCGAGCTGCCAGTCTCCACGGAAACCCTATACTGCTGGGACTCTCATTAGAAGAAGGATACTAACGGTGATCCATAACCAAATTGATTGAGGTCTGCCTTTGCTTTTTGTCGAGTTGTTTCTTGAGACTCACGGTAACAATGCATCAGCCAGTTGAAAACAGGGGCTCAAACACTTCGAGGAGCATATTAGAGAAGTATCTTTGTAGAGCCATATGAGGGCGTGCCATACATTAGAACTATAGTGGGTTAGATGCGAAGGTGATGTCAGTCCTCCCAAATACCACTTTCCCTTTTGTCTTTCTGCCCCTGGCACGCAGTAGTCTCTGCATTACTCACTCATTTTTCTACCGCTTCTGCGATTACCAGTCAAGCTGAGATATGGACCCCTTCTTGATAATCCGGTCCGAAAATAGATATCCTAGATATCAATAGTCAATGTATGGGCACCTACATTGAAGACCTGATGATCAGGATCCACATTTGGATTAAGTGTTCCAATAAATGAACTTGGGCTCTCATACCCGGAATCCAGAAGTATTTTAGGAGACCACGGTTTCTTAAGGCAACGATAGTTTGCAGGTGATTTTCAGCGGCATTATTATCATATTCGTGCTCACGTTCTCTCCACTAAAGCACCATGGTATGACTATTGACCTACAAAATAACCATGGGAAGATAGTCAATATCTTGAATCATGAGGAAAATTGATTTTTATGGCTAAGCGTTATATAAAAATTTTGATTCCCGCAGGTGAGACTTAACCACAGTGCGGAAATTCAGCACTGTGTGTTAAATCCACCTATGGGAATCAAAGGCTCTAAGCGGTCAGAATGGGTTACTGTGAGGAATCTAGCGACCAGGGTTTTTAAAAAGTCGCTCAAAACTCAATTTTTTAACCATTCAAATCCTTAGAAACTAAACCATGGAAAGTTAGAGAATTGAGTACTCACATGTTTGATCCAAACGGTATGTGATATGATGCACCGAAGCTCGCGGAAATTGACAGTTAAAAGGTGAAATGGTAATTTTTGTACTGAATTGGTAAGTGGGTAAACAAATGGTGAAAATGAAATGGTAATTTTGATTTTTATTTACTTTTACTATTTGAAAAGTGGGTTTTCATTTTTATTTCATTGTACGCCCATTTAATCCTAATTACTAATGCAAAAGTGGTGAATGACTTGTAGGCCCCTAATGAGACGATTATGGACCAAAAAACTTTTGCGATATGGTGTAGAAATTGTTTATTTTCTATGGTTTGATTTGAAACCGCAGTGTTTTTATCCGTTCTAGCACTTATGAAAAATTCAGAACGTGGTCGAGCGTTGTTTATCCCTTTTCCGGACTTGATGTGGTCTGACAATTGGAGTTGACTTTAAGCCCGACTCCCTAAACATGAAAGGTGCTTAGAAGCACGACCTTGTTATTTTCACGCTCGTTAAGTATTTGAACTTATGCATCCTCCGTGATAGTTTAATGCCACCCCAGGTCTCTTTGGACTATTTTATGAAAAATGAACCGAGAGAGTTCTCTTTTACGTGTTTCAAAACTCTATAATCTTGAAAACCGAGTTTTCTATCTCTAGACTAGTTAAACAAACATTGACAAACCCTTGATGGGACGAGACCACTCCTTCTTAGGGTTCGTTAAAATACTTCGAGGACTCGTCGAAGGATGAGCTTATATCAACAATCATATGTGATCCTCGTCAAGCTTGCATAAAAATAAAAGTGCCTGCGACAATGGTGGGGGAAAAATTTAGGAGCAGGATATGTTTAGTCTTTGGTATTAATTAGCCGATGGGAATTATGCGGCTCTTGAACATGACGCCCCTATTCATCCCTACGAGATCGGTTTGGGTAATCCATTTGTCTCTCATTGATTTGATATCCAAAGGTATTTCCATGCCATTTTGGAGTCAATCTTTGCCAAATCATTGGTGGAGTGTCACCATATGTTCAAGAGTTGTCCTTTTGAAACCTATATTGAGTCGGCTATTTGCAGTTATCTTTTCATTTTTTTTTGTCGGCCTTCCCTGTGTCCAAGTACAATTGCCACATACTCTATTTCACTTTCAAACTCATTACTCATTTACCGTGTTACTGATGGGGGATACATCAAGGCCCTCGTAATGAGTCTTGTTGAGTCGACATCTGACATTATATCCAGAGTTGAGACTTAGAAATTATTGATTACCTTGGAACTTGCATGCCTCAATGGAAAGTTCATCGCTTTATTGATGGGTTTACATCGGTGACCTCGATGAAAGATTCCATTGATTGATTCGACATCAACTCATTTATTCACCGAATTGATGGATTGTACTATAGTACCTTGAAGTCATTGAACATCCAATGGTGATTTCCCTCGCAGTAGCGGTATATATCAATGACGAGGGTAATCAAATTGGTTTTCTACCATGTCCACGACTTCAACACATGTAATCACATGAATAGATTCATACTTTGGTACGATAAGATTGAAGACCGGATATTATCTTTGCGATCGAGGAGATAGATGGAGTATGTATTTTTCGCGACACATAGATCCACTATGTATGTTTAAATTGGCTATGTCGTCTTGTGAAGATTTGTCGCCTGAGATCCGCAGGTGTATTCGATTGGGCGTGCTATATTATGGCGCATGGATCCACGGTGTATGATTGAGTGGCCATGACCTTTGTTTATAATGTCATCAGTCTATGATACGAGTATGGGAATGCCTACCACTCAGAAATGATATGTATGATACTGGCGTGCTTGGATGTTTCTGCGGGTCTACGTTTAGATGTACTCTTGGTTCTTGACACACACATCACGACACAAAGTCTATTGGTATCGCGGTTCCACTCTCGGACTTTGGGGGGCATTACATCCACATTTTGGTTATGAGATGATATTATGATTATGTCATGATAATGGAAGATCAAACTCTTCATTAGGAATTTTTTTCGAAGAAGAAGGTTACACTTGTCATTTTCTCAAAATCATATTTTGAAAATGGTTAATTTTGCATATATACTCTCCTGAGAATCCATAATTCCAGGCTGCATTCGGCTTATTGAACTTCTTCGCACTATGTCAATGATTAAAGGTGCGAACATGTTTCTAAGGAGGGAAAATGAATAAGTTCTCGATTATTCTAGAAGGAATCTTCTAGAAGAGGGAGTTAGCTTTGAATGGTTGGCAAAGTACTGACTTTCCGGATATCTTGGGATCATTCCCTATCAAGTAACCAAACTATCTTCTCTTATATATTGGGAGATTGCTTATGGAAAAGTTAGAAGTTGGCAAGCTATAGAAATCTATTGAAGAATTGGTGCATTATTGTTATGGAGAATTGATGGTGGGCAGGCTAGAGATATCTATTGAAGAATTGGTGCATTATTGTATGGAGAATTGATGCTGCAGCAGACAGAGACAACATTAAGGTCATCATGAGTAGTTGATTTTCTTCATGCATGAGCAAGTGTGTGTGTCAGAGCCAAGAGTCATCGAAAGGAGATCTACAACATCAAGGCTCAGGTTGTATATTTCTCTTTCAGTTAATGCAATACATGAATATGTCCCTTTCCCATAATGATGATGTCATCTTATTACATGATTCCTTGATCACATGTATAGATTAGGTATTGAATATATTAATGCCTTTGCTGTGATTGGTTTGTGTTTTTGTGATTAAATGACACAAGAGCATCGGAGAAAAGCAAGGAACAATAGAGATTAAAGGAGAGTGTTTACAAGGTATGTACACTATCCATTTCTCTTAGTTTGTTCAATAGCTAGATCTAGGGAAAGAGTAGTATTCTGTCACGTTTTGTTCCAGATCCAGGTGGATCTGGGGAGATTGGTCTGTGTCCGCACTCACGAATTTATCCTTAAACACTCTTTCCATTTTGTTACAAGAGAAATCCATAATTCAAAAAATGTAAGTAGGTAATTACAACATTACCGAGAGCCACAAAATTCCCAATTCCATCTTCCTTTCATGTTTCAACCATTCTTGGTCAATAGACCTTTATCGGGAAAACCCTTTTCTGGATTCCCTTTTATTATTGTATGAGCATAGCCAACCATTCTTGTATGATTGTTATCCACCTCTAGATGTCAATATGACCCATTTGTCATCAAAATAAATGCTCCAACACTTCCTTTATCATGCCTCATATCCTCCCTTCATTTATCATTACATCCCTATCCTCATAAGGTAATGGGCATTGATATTACCAATATTTCATTCATACTGTTAATTTCCTATTGACATCAGTTCATTATTGACCAATACAAGCCAACAACATTTATTACACTACAACCAACCATCAATTATATTAATTCTATTTGCATGTTAGATACATACAACCATTATCATATGCATTACAACATGTTCTCATATTGCATTTTCATGCATATACAAGTACTCGTGTCAATGCACATTTTTTACAACCATGTGTTGGATGTATGAGATGACTTGGGTTCTATCTTAGTTCTCCAACAAAACCCTAGAAACCATCCACCCCTTTGGTAATCCAAAATGAAACACTACGCACAAAGTGCACAACGTAGTCTCACTCGATATGGCTTATGGGTGATTGTATGACCAAAGTGTTTGAAATCATGGAAGGGATGGAACTTGTGGAAATGTTAGGCATATTATACTTCTTCTACTTCAAAATTCATTCTACCATACCATCATTCATCAAATATACTATTCTATCCATTTAATAACATTCATTCTGCATAAAACATCATACTATTCTAATCCACGTTGTAAATAAACTTCAAGAGATTCATTCATTTATTTATTCATTCATCATAAGGCATATAAAATCAACACAACACACATAGAGACACCATTTTTATCGTGGTTCACCCCCCTTGGGCTACGTCCACAAAGATCTTCTTGTTCTTATTATTATTCATCAAAATAGGGTGTTGCATCCATTACATCAAAAGTATGTCATACTCTATGAGGCTAACCAATGTCACACCAAGCTCCACAACTTGCGACCTGAACCTCATTTACACTCCATAGTCTACATTAGAACCTCGGCTATACAACCAAAATTGATACTTCGACCCAAATCATATCAAAGACTCAAGACTTAGAAAGGTTCTCCAAAATAGGTTCTTCACACATGAGTTCTAAGACACCTCTATATACCTCATACATTCTCTATTTATATTAAAAAAATGGGTAAAAACCCTTTACATTGAATACAAAATTTCTAACTCTAAGTGGACTCAACTTGTCCACATTCTAACTGCCTTCGCGAGCTAATCCACAATTTTTTCGCGTTGATTTTCCTTTACTTATGCCACACATTGCTTCCTTGGTCCATTCTGCCTCATTTGTTACATTGTACCTTGAATATTACCCCAAAAGTTCCTGCTCCAACATGCCCCCAACACTAACCTGTGGCTCCTCCCGAGCCACACAGGAAATGTGTGCCTCCTATACTGATTTCTCCATTGCCTGGAACTTCGTCGTGAGTGAATCTACTTGTGTCTTCACCTACACACTTGTTTTTTTCAGGGTCTCCACCACCCCCATTATGACGTTCTCCTTCAACACTTCTATACTTTATGAGTGCACTTGTTCGAGTGTTCCTTTCTTTGTTTCCAAGTCTTTTATCATCTTCTCAAATTGATCCTAGTGTGGATCCAACTAAGCTTGTCTCATCTGTATTTCTTCTTAGATTGTCTTCAATTCTACTTGTAGATTCTTCATTCCCTGCATGCCTTTCATTCTCTCTGATATAGGAATTTCCTTTTGTCTTTTCTTTAAATATTGAACTGCATTATTCATATTATCTTCCCTCTGATCGAAATGATGGATTCCTTCGTATTCTTCCAAGCTCGTCCATATCTACGCAGTCCTTTCGTAGAGATCTGCTACTTCTTTTACTTCCAGTGCGATGATTTATGTGTGTTTTGTTGCTTGCTGATCCCTCTCTGATCTCAGTTATGGAGGGGTATTTGGTGTCATATTCCTAGATAATTCTATTATCTCATGTTTTTACCCATCCATTTCTTGTGCTATCCTCTATATATTTTCCTTTGTGCTGAGATTTCTTTCTAGTGCACTGTCTGGAATTTTTTGGAAGACTTCCTCAAGTCTTTGCTCCATTTCTGCGCATTGATTTTTCTCCTCATGTTCGATCTACACTTCTTTGAGGGATATATCTAATACCTATTTTTCTTCCTTGGTTGTTTCCAATTTTGTTGGATCCATCCTAGCTTTGTATTGAATTTCTCGTGTGATGCTCATATGCAAATTATACAATGCTTTGGTTGGTATCTTGGACAACACCAAATCTAATTGTTCTGCATCACTCAAAGGTATTTGTGTGGTGTCCACATCAACTTATAGCATGCTCTGGTTTATCTGGAATATCATGCTTCCCACTATTTATGTATACATTGTTTCCTTCTCTTCACATACTGGCTTCTACTGCACTGAGGATTCCTATTGTTCTATTTTTTTTTGTTGTGCTACCTTAATATGGAGGCTTTCTAAAGTCTCCTTGACTTCCATTATTTTTTTCATGATTTCCTTGCTCTGTGATTCTGCGATGTAGAGTGCATCTTCTGCTCGGTCTTTCACCCTATCTACCACTAAATCTGTGTTGTCTTCAGTTATAGTGAGTTGAATGGGATTCTTATGTGCTTTCATATTCTTCCTCTGTTCTCCCATATGAATGGTTGATTTCCTCTTTGGTGGTGTGTCTGTATTCATTGGAATATTTGTTTCTTGGGTGTCCTTACCATTGTGTTGATTGTATCCATTTGTTTCCTCTGTGTACTCAGTCCCTAACACCGAGTCCCTTGGTACCATTTCCTTCTTTCTTGGTTTCTTTATTGTTGTACCAATAGTTTTTGGTTTACTACGCTCTACTTCTTTTCTATTGTTTGTTGTTGGGATACTATACTTTTGTGATGTGCCATCTTCTTCCTTCTCTTTTTCCTTTTCTCCTTTCTTGACTGCTACTGACACCTTCCATTTATCTGGCCATTCTGCTAGTACCCATTGGACTTCTTCTACTATTATGCAATACTGCATCTTTATCCATGTCTTCTCAGGGTCTCTTCTGGCTTGTATCCATATGTTATGGTTATATGACTCAAAATTGGCTATCCCCTCATGCTCCTTCACCACTTCAGGTGAAATTATTCATGTATTTGCATCCTTCTCCTGCATATCTTGAATTTACATGCCAAAAATGATTGAGTTCTATTTTCTTTGCTTGGAATCTTTGTTGTGTCGCAAGGTTTCATATCTTGTTGCATGAAAATTTCCTCTTCTATAAAAAAATATGAATACTTTGGTTTTTCCCATGCCTCTAAGGCTATACGATGCCCAACTTAGAATTATTCCTTTTTCGTACTGCGTAGCTGCTGCGACTACCCTTGTAGGCACCTCTTCTTTGAGACACTTCCTAAGTAGTTTGCAAGCCATCGACTTTGTTGCAAATTAGGTATTTGGGTCATTAATATTCTTAATTATCATACCTCTATTGCCTCTATCATTGCTAAATTTTTCCTTCACTTCCTATGCAATAGCCTTTTCTTCTTCTTTTTTTCGTCAAGATACTGCTTTGATTTTACCCCATCTATTGGTAGTCCTGTAATCTTAGCAATTAAGTTGACATCAATCAGTACATGTATGCCCATCCATAAAAACCCTCCATGTACGCATGCCAAAAGTTGTTTTACACATGCATTAACGTCCTTCCCCCTTCCAAAGTGAGCAATTTCTAGTAAATTCATAATTCCATAATTGTAAAGTCTCTCTATCCACTATTTGGGATCCATTATCAGGATTCCTTTCAAGGTTGAACCCTTGTTTTCCATATAAACCTCCCATGCAAGCTCTGGGAATTTTTCTAATTTGGTCACATCGTGGTCAATATACTTAAACTTTGGAACACATCCCAACATATCTTCTACAACTATGACTAAATCCGGAATGTGGGGCACCAACAACTGAACTTGTTGTTGTGTGCACATTGTTTCCCGTTTCCTCGACGACCCTAGTGTTACTTCCTCTTGAGTTGCTTCATCCTGGATTTCTTCATCTGTGTCATTGTCATTTTCAACCTATGGGGATTATTCTATTATGAATTTATGTGCTACATCTGGATTATATGATTATGTACTCTCATTGTATTCTTCCTTCTCACCCTGTGTCGGTGCCACATATGGGTTTTCTTCTGCCCCAGGTTTTTTCACTTCCACTGCTTGGTTTACCGATTCATCTTCTGGATTTTTCTCCTCGACCCATATCAGATTGAATGATTCAATTTCTGTTTTTGGAATATCGTCCACATTGACCACCCTAGTCTTCTCCTCCATCAATTTGTTATTTCTTCTTGTTCTTCATGCAAACTGATTGGGTCCTCCGAACTTTGGCTACGCCATTTTCTTAACTCGGGAAAAATTTGTTGTAGATCCCGGCTAGAATATTTACAATATTATTACTTACTCACACCCTATTTTATTTGTCAATACTTTGCTAAAAAATCACAAGTGGTATTCCTTATCCATGTTTTTCCCTTCTTATAGACTCTATCATAAATTCTCTCAAGCGCCCTTTCTTTTTCATTCACTAGTTTGTCACTTTTCCGGTCATTTTTCGTCCTATCACGCAGTGTTTACTTTTCCCATGTGAAGTATCATGAATTATGTGGCACCAATTCACTGTATATTGTGCACTTTTATTCTCAACTATCTATCTACCACTTATTCCTCTAATTAATTCTTTTTTGGCTTTTTCTCATTTTTCTATTTTTTCTTCATTTTTCTTCTTTTTCTATTTTTTCTTCTTTTTCTTCCTACTATATACATTATATACAATTCTATTCTCTGCGTTGCAACTATTGAGGGTTGGTAGGTTGACTATCCCTATACAATTTCATTTGACTACCATTCACAATTCCTTACATTTCCTTGCCTTCTAAGTCCTTCAGTTTCACAACACCTCCATCTGTGGTAGAATTTATCTCATATCGCCCTAGCCAATGCATTTTGAACTTCCCTAGGTGCTGCAAGTATTTATAGTCATAGAGGAGAACTAGATCTCCCACCTTAAAATTCTTCCTTTTAATGTGTTTGTCATGCCAGTATTTATCCTTTTCTTTATGCACCTCTTGATGGAAACCGACTACAATTCGGTCTTTTTCTAATTCCATGAGTTGAGCCAATATTTCCTATGTTGTGCCTCTTTCTGTCATGTTTGTAATTGTTGCAATGCACAGACTTGGTATCAAATAATCTAAGGGAACTACTTCTTCTTTTCCATACACCAACCTAAAAGGTGTTTTCCCTATTAGCTTCTTACATGTAGTTCTATAATCCCATAACACTGTTGGTACCTTCAAGTCCTAGTCATCCCTATTTACATTACAAATCTTGGTCAATTCATTCTCAAATATCTTGTTGAATGCTTCCACTATTCCATTCGCATGAGGATGATAAGGAGTGTTCTTCTAATGATGTATCTCTAATTATTCCAACATTTTTTGGATTGTACTATTGATAAAATGAGTCCCCTGATCACTCATCAATATTCTTGGACATCCAAACCTTGTAACTACATGTTCAAATAAAAATCGCACCACAGTATCTACATTGCAATCCTTCACTGTTGTTGTCTCATCCCATTTGGTCAAGTATTATGTCACTGTAAGAATATATCTATCCCCTGATCTTCTTGCTGGTGGATTAATTGGACCTAGAAAATATACTTCCCACCTATCAAACACTTTCAAAGTTACTTGAGGTCTTAATGGTATCTCATCCCTCCTAGATGGATTTCCAACTCTTTGATAGACATCATAATTTTTTCAGTACTCCTTTGAATCCTTGTGAACTGTTGGCCACCATAAAATTTCATGCAATACCTTATGCATTGTAGATTTCCCTGCATAGTGTCTTCCAACAATCCCTTCATGTTATTCTACCAAAATGGTAGGCCTTTCATGCTCCATAACACATCTCCTCAAAATGTAATTTTGTACAAGTGACCTGCAATCAATTGGTAGTCTGCAACTTTAACCACCATATTTTTCTTCTATACAATATTAAATTTCTTTGGTGCAAATCCTGTACTTAAAAACTCAATAATGTCAACAAAATACTCATCAACTATCTGTACTGAAAACAATTTTTCATCTGGGAAGTTTTCCTCCAAGTTACTTGGTTCTTCTCCATTAGTTATCATGGATAAGTGTTTTGGTCCTATATTCAATCTTCCAGGATTCACCACGACTTCAAAGTCAAACTCTTGGAACAAAAGTATCCATCTACATATTCTTCCCCCCAACACTAGCTTATTGAATAAGTATCTAAGAGAAAAATTATCTGTAAACATCTTGAAATGTTTCCCTAACAAATAATATATGAATTTCTACAAGGAATATACCATGGCCAATCCTTCTCTTTTTGTTGTATTGTATTTTTGTTCTGAATATGGCAATTTTATGCTTGCAAATACAATTGGGTGATCTATATCACCTTCTCCAGGTTGTGTTAATACTTCTCCTATCGCTATTGCAGATGCATCCACATCCACATGAAATTATTTTTCCCAACGTGGAAACACTAAAATTGGTGCAATAACCATCTTCTCTTTCAAAATATTCAAAATCTATTGGCATTCATCATTCCACTGATATTTAGTATCCTTATTCAATAATTTCTCCATTGGCACAGTAATCTATGCATATCCCCTTATAAACTTCAAGTAATATCCTGTATGACCAAGTGTACTCTTCAACTTGCACACTGACTTTGGTGGTGGTAAGTTTACTATGACAATAATTTCAGCAGGATGAACCAACAGACCCTGTGTACACACCACATGTGCTAACCAAATACCAAAAGGTGCGCTGAAAATACATTTATTAATATTCAATGAAATATGACATTGTCTTCATTTGTCTAACATCAATCTTAAAACTTCCACATGATCCTTCAATAAACTAAACATTTTCCAATCATCTAAATAAACTTCTAAAAACTTAGGAATAAAGTCCTTAAAGGAATCCACTACTACCTTGAAAAAATTGTAGGTGCATTCTTCAACCCAAATGGCACAACTGTATACTGAAATGATCCCCATTCTGTAGAAAATGTTGTCTTGTGTCTATCTTCTAGTGCTATCTTGATCTGATGATATCCTAAAAACCCATCTGTAAATGAATAAGATTCTTGACCTCCTACATTATCCAACACTTCATTTGTAAATGGGGTAGGAAACAGATCATGTAAGAAAGCATAATTCAATTTTCTAAAATCTACACAGATCTTGATTCCCCCTTGCTTCTTTTCCTGCACCACCATAGGGATGATCCATTCTTATTCTTCTACAGGTTGTATGACACTAGCCTCTAACGTCTTGTCAATTTATGATTTCACCTTTATCTTATACATTGGATTCAACCTGTAAGGTCTCTATCTTATAGATATGGCTTATGGATTTAAGGGGATATTCATCTCTCCTAGTTATCCTACTAATCCATTCATTTCTGAAAAATTACACTAGAAACAAGTCATTGTACTTGTGCAGTAACTCTGTGATTATTTCTACTGTCTGATTATCCCAATAATCTCCAATGCTTGCAATCTTTGGGTTTTCTACAGTTCCAATGTTTACCTTTTTTATCTTCAATGGTGCAACATAATATTCTGAATCTATCTTTGGACCTTCTACTTCCCTCTCTCCTTCAACTTCTGGGATATGGATATTGCGCAAGTTTTCTTATACTGGGTCTTCTTCTTCTGTGACATGATAACAGTGTAGCAACTATATGATTGTCTGTTTCTTCATATTCAAGTAATCTGTCACAATATCCACTTATGGTTATTTGAAAATCTTGTCTCTTACCACCTTCAGCGTTGTATCTATATTTGTACTTTCATACTCAAAAGAAAATGTAATAAATAAATTATGTTGTATCTCTTCCCAATTTGTAGTTTCCTCGTGTTGTTCCTATAATTTGTGTACCAACTCTTTGGAATGCCTTCTAATGTATGAATACAATGATGTGGCCATTATTCTAGTGGTACTAATATTAATTTAATTATACATCTTTCTACATGTTCTTTATGTTGTCCAATTCCATCATACTTCTCCTCATATCTATGCTTTTGTTCTACGCCAAATATGATGTGCAGTAACCTCTTGCATTGATACCAGTTGTTGATATTTTCCTTCTGTGTATCTGACAAATGGGAAGGTGTAGCTTTCAAAGAAATATATAATATTGGGATTTCTTACTTGTTTTGATGGCTGCTCTCTGTTGGTATGATCAAATAGTGGAGGAATGTCATACACTAGTATTTCATCTATTGGCTTTCTTCCTGAAGTCGACGCAATATTCTCCTTCAAAATCTTGTGTCTAGATTCTTTGAATGTCTCCTTATCTTTGTGCGCATCAAACTTATGTTTAGGTTTTTTATTCTTCCTTACCCACTGGTATTGGTCCTAATCCTTCTTTGTTGTGTCTCCTCCTATCTTGGCTCCACCTCTAGTAACTATGTTGATCTTCTTCCCATCCTCTTCTCTATTTTCCATAGCAATACATTGGACATTCTAATTGTTATGGTTCCTCTTATATTGTATCTTTAACAGAAGTGTCGTACAGTCTTCTGTCTCATGGTATGATGCATAAAAATACATACATGTTGTCAGTGGTTGTGGACAATATCTTGCATAGTGTCCAAGTTTCTAATAGTTGTGACAAACTACAGGTTCTATACCTCCTCCAAAGCCTCCTCTTCTGAAGCCTCCTCCTCTAAATCCTCCTTTGTTCCCTTTATTGTCTCCACGTGGTGTATTATACTTTGGTTCCTAATTGTACTATGGCTATGCATTATTGTATTGTGGTGGCATTGTGCACTTCTACACTTTTTTATACTGCAGTGGCACTGCAAACTGTTGTGCATTCTTATACTACAGTGGCACTGCAAATTTTTCCTTGTTGTTATATTGTGGCTATTGGGTAGGTTGTGTTGTCATTAATTCATCTTGTATACTATATGCATATGATGTCCTCTCCTTCATTATCTCCAAGGTTTTGTATTCCTTGTCTTCATGTCCAACTGACTTACAAAATTGCAAGATGTAGTCTTTGGTATTGGTTGGTACTTATTCATCATGGGAAAATGACAGGGTTCATGTCCATGTGTTTTACATATCTCACATGATGGTCCTACTAAGGGTAAAGGATTCAACATTATTGTCTCCAAGTACTACGCAAGGGTTTAGCACTCATTCTTATGATGACCTTATGTTCTGGTGTTAAGTACCCAAATAGATCTACAAATATAATCACCACAAATACTTAATACACAATAGATCCACAGAGAAATACAGAAGAAACCACACTTTATTATTACCAAACCCTTGAGGTAGGGCAACACCATGCAATGGATCCTATTATGGAAGGGATCCTCTCATGTTCACTTGCCTCTTCGAGGGGGCATCCTCCTATTGAGATACCACTCCAAATACAATACTTCTCTTCATGTCTCATTACATTGCTTGAAACCCTTTATATAGTGCTACCATCACCTAAGAACATTCTAGAGGAGGAATCTTCTAGAAGTAGAA